>MIQA02007038.1:0-21487 GCA_001887855.2 Sclerospora graminicola | reverse complement strand
GCGAATGGATTCCTTTTTTCTCTGTAAGAAAAGAACTAGAAGACAAAACGATTTCTAAGAAATCATTCCCTATCTTCTAGTCTGCTATGATGTAGGAGTAATAGCGGAATACCTCTGTATTCTTGTTGTAAATTGTAGTCTATTTAGTCTTAATTACTATTAGCTACTATAAAAGATTGCACTTCTTGCGATATCCTATTTGCCGTCCGCTGCATTTCAGTGTTAATCCTGGCGGTCTGGCGCGGGTTTAGATTTCCATCTACTTCCAGTAAACACTCAAGGCATATCTGGAGTTGCATCCCTTTAATTCTTAGGTCCGGCCTTCGTTTCCATATGCCGTCACTGCCCGTATTTGTCCCATCGTCTTCGTCCAGATGAATTCCGTATACTTGAATTGGTTCCATTCCTGCTGCTGAAACGCCACTAAATTACGTACACGCCATATCCATGTCAATCCGATTGAACATATGGCCCACCTTAATCTATGAACAGGTTCTAAACACTCTTCCGCTTGTTCGTCACACCTGTTCTCCACCCGTAACTTGAACCTGGGTGATATGGGTGGAGCTCTCCTACTTGCAATCAAATGCTGGAATGAATGAACTGTTTCCATTGAAACCACCCAACCGTGCCAATAACTAATAAGCCGGGCCCAAAAAGACATGCCGCTTACACCCCCACACAATATGTGTGACCCCTTTCCCCTCTGCCTTACACTCCTTATCGAGGCGGCAGGTGTTATCGGCTACGAATCCTGGGTAATAAACGTTCAACTGGTGCGTCGCTGCTCTATATACCACCCAGGTTTGATAATCTGTCAGCATATGACCATGGTACCATAAGTCATGTGTCGATTGCTCCTGGGCCGCTCATCCCCAATCTTCTTGGTCGTTCTTCTTATCCCAGCTAGTCAGCACCCCTTGTAATGCTTTCGATACATACTTGTTGTACAGTTCTCGAAAAGATTGTCGTAACCAGTGACGCCATGTCCTTGCCCGCGTTCGGTCATGCATCCGCCACGGATACCCGTGTATTTGAGGATTAGCCCTAAAAACTACTTGCTTCATGTCCTCCACTTCACAGTCACTTTCGTTACCAGCGTCTCTTCTAGCTTCCACTATCCATCCGAACCCATCTGGTTGTTGTCTGCATGTCCACATATCACCCAAGAGTGAGTCCCGCCCTTGGATTACGCCTTTCTCGCTTAAACTCCAACAAACATTTCGCAATTGCCCATGTTGAGACATCAGCTGGAGTGTTGGGTCCTGTCCAATATACTGGCCCACACACACCCTAGGAGAACACAATATTAAATTTGCCAACCATCTCGAGACCTTCGCTCTGGTGTGCCCTCCTTCTGTCGACATTTGAGCTGTCCACTTGTATGTTTTCCAGCCAGTACGTCTAATCCTTAGCTCTTGAGGGTGACTTTCGCGATTTGTCATATTTCCGCCATGGTACTGGCCCTTGGTTCGCTTCCAGGATCCATGGGTTATTCCACCAGTTGTAAGTTCCCCAAAATGCTTCAATCTCATCTGGCATAGCGTCGTGCCATGGTGCCTCATCCACACAAATGTTAAAATCAACTCTCTCCCCGTCCCGTACTGCAACGGTCGGATACATATCTGTGTTTTGAATACTTCCTCTGTTCGGGCGGAGAATGTGCACTACTAAAAATTGGTGCCATTCTCCAACCCCTCTATTGTTTAACGCGAAAGTTGGATTGAAATGTAGCTAAAACACGCGACATCATCGTCGTATTTTTTGCAGCGCTAATCGGACATTTTCTAAGACAAAACCGAGCTTTTTATAGCCTTCATTTTTTGCCCCCGTTAAAAACCTTCCTAAATCTCTGGATTTTTGGCGATATTACACAAAAACCAGATTTTTAGAAACGGCTTTGCCTGCTCTATGTGCTCCATTAATCTGTTTTGTCCCACGATGTCCAAGGGCGTGTGAAATGGGCGTTTTCGTGGCCAAGGTTTTTTGAGCATAGATTCTCTCTTGCCAAGGTTTCAGCCAATGATATTCATCGTTAAGGAATGATGGTCATTTTTATCTCAGTGAATCCTCCGAATTACTTTACGAATGAATAATCTTTCGAGATGGTATCCCGCCCCTTCTAATAGGATGGGAGATTGCAACTACGTCTTCGTCTGAGTTGAATAGACATACACGTGCCGAAGTGCACGAAGCAACAATGCCCATGCACTTGGTTGGGAGCAGCCATTTGGCAAAACTGGGAACGTTACGGGCTGAATGTGCATCATTTTCAAGTGCTATGGATGAGTCAGCAAGCCAACACAATGACACTAATGTATTTCCGGAAGCACCTCCTAGTGCTCGTTATCTTCATACCCCAACGGGTACTGGTGGACATTTGGTCGTGTGCGTACGCCGGAGACAAATCCGAAATTTTAAGATAGTCCTTCGGCAATTGAGTTAATCTTGTTCGCTGCTGGTTCTAACACGTGCGACTCGTATGCCACACGTGGTGATGTCAGCACCAAACCACTTGCCTTCCTCCGGTCCGTAGCACGCTGTGTACGATCCATGTCGTCTTGGGTGACACGTCCAGCACAAAAGAGACCGCGATCAGCGAAGTACGGCGTAGCCAGATCACCAACAGGCAGCTTGGAGAGGATAATTTGGGCGCCGCTTTTGACACACAATTCCAGCTTTTCATAGATAAAGATAATATCCAACTCAGCATCCACGATGGACTGGTAAATAGTAAGATCATCCAAGCGCACCTCAGCGTTCTCCTTCTCCGACTTGAGCTCCAATTCCACGTTCAGCAACAAAAATTTTAGGTTCACAAACGTCTTGGGTTGCAGTTCAAAACCAGCGTACGAGATGGTTTCCTTAAACGTGACGCCTTTCACTAAGAACGAGTCGGTCACCGAACCACCCGGTACTTTCTTCACGCCGGCCATGCTAATATCCAGTCCTTCGTCTAAGCTTAATACTGCATCGACAATCTACGTCAGCAGACGGCTAAAAACAATTGGTCTGTGAATAAAAAAACTTTAGATCGCAATCCTTTCAACCATTGGAGAGAAGATTTGTTTATGACGCGAGATGAGCTTCGAATTGAGAGCAGACACGCTCGAGCATTTGACGTCGACCCACTTTGTCTGAAAAAAAACGTTCACACGGATTTCAATCTCATTAATTTTTTGCACCGCCAGCTGTCCTGCCTTGCGGAAACTATCATTTGCGGGTGTATATTTTCTTCAATAAATGGTTTCCCTTGACGCATAAACTCCGCACCAAGTAGCACGACAGACGTCGTGCCGTCACCCACTTCAGCATCCTGCGAGAGTGAAATATCTACAAGCGTCTTGGCTGCTAGAGGTACAACATCAAGCAAATTCCATAATAGTGGCACCATCATTCGAAATGGTAGCTTTTCCATTGGCATGAATTAATTTGTCCATACCGCGCGGTCCAAATGTCGTACGTACAGTCTCCATCACAGCTTGACACACGTTGATGTTGCTAATAGTTCCAGAAACTCAGTTGCCCACGTACAAGAGCCAATCATTCCCTGCGTTTGTTTCGTGACGCTCACGTGTCCGACATTCTCGAGCGTTTCTAACGCGGCATGTGCTTCTTCTTCCGTGGCGATCGGCCTTTTATTAACGCGTAGAAATCCTTCAAATGTGGTTTAAATATCATTTCAACCGATAAACACAAAACCATTTCAACTTACTTTCAGCTGGAAGTGTCGCTTTCAATTCGCCATGCACTTTTTTTTATCAAACTTCTAGAATCGACGTCGTAGCGAATGCAACCACTATAAAGTCGGTACATTTAGTCGATGAAACAAATGTCAAAGAACTTGCTTCAATTCTCGTCGTGCCCGAACACATTTTGGATTCTGCTCATAGTATCTACATCATTTGTTAAAAAGGTTGAAAAGAATAACGAGAAAGCTCGAACGTACGGAAGAAAGTCTGTACATTTTCCAGCTGATCGGGAAAATCGGGAAAGCATTCCATCTAATAACCCGGGCGAGATGTCGATCCCACATTTGGCTAAAATTCTTGGAAACTAATCAAATGAATATCTGTTAGCTACAGATGACCAAAGCTTTTTTTCGGTACTTACCATGTAACAGTCCTGTTTTGTCCTGGTCAACCGTCTCTACGAAGTCTATAAATCTCTCTGCTCCATTAAATAGACAACGTAGTATTGTACGACTGTTTCTTGTCAGCATCTTGTTTACAATAATTATTGGCCCCGTACCGCAACCCTTGGTACCACGATTTATGGCCTCGTCCGGCATAAACTTTCGTTGGGACTTTCGATAAAATTTGCGCCGGGTGCCTTACACCTCCCCAGGTAGATACAATCTTGCGGGTCAATGGCGTAATTCAGTCCAATGACACGATAGTCATCCGGCATGCCAGGTGAAATCTGAAGGGAAGAGGACAAAAGAGTCGCCCCGCCTTCCAATACGTCGATTTCAGGCGCCCCTCGCCCTTGGTATGGGTTTAATCCATGGCCCGGGTTGTTGTCACAAGCGCTAATGCGCTGGTAGCTCGGATCAAAGATATCGGGTTCACATTCGATTAGTGGAGGCCGAGAAAATTGCTCGACCGAGGTTTCCCATCATCTAAATTCCAGGCCATGTCGGGTAGTACTTGGTGGCTGTAACGCGTACATTATTTCCGTTTTTTTGATCAGGGTTGTCTGATTCCGGCGTCACAGCACCTGGTAGCTGCACCCGTGCTTCAATCATTCCACCTTGGAAGCAAAATTTGTTCTAAGTTTGTACCATTCCCGAGCGGTAAAAAGATTCCGCGTTGACATAACTTGGAGGATGTGTATACATATTGTATACACGAATGATATTCTCTTCCACAACCACAATCGACTTGATAAAGAAATAGCATGTCCCATCGTCATCACACATTGTTGATGTCATATTGTGCGAATAGAGTTCCAGGGCACCATTCACACCATCCGGGTTTTCCAGTGAAGTCCGAATATGGTCATCACCAGGTCGATTGAAGTGTTAAACTCGTCACTCATGACGAGATCCCACCGACCACCACAAGATGAGATGTATACGTGACGATCCTCACGTGTCGCAGGGTCAACAAGTTTCCCGCGCTTTCGCTTAAAATATTTTTAATATTTATATAAAAACATTTTTAATTCAAATCATTTTGATAACCCTGGTTTTATGCCACTTCCCGCTAAGAATTATGGGGTGACTGGGGCAGCCAGAATGGACCAATCAGTAAGTTTGAGCAATTCTATGTGGACAACAAAAAACCTTTGTGCACATTTTCAATCCGAACAGAGGAAGTACTCGTTAGTGCTTTCGAACATATTGCTTCACGTACCTCTTTACCAGCTCGTCTTGTTCTGGCTCCGGCCCTAAATATTGTGATAACGTTCGCAATGTTAGGTCGGCACCACTTCCTCTATACAAAGGATTTGCTTTAAACTGCCTCGTTTCTGGTGAGAGGAAGGAACTACCCCCGGTTCTTCGATAGAAATCTCCATAAATTCGCCAGGCAGCCGAATACTTGGTAGCAGGTTCCATCAACCAGCACGCTACCTCCTTGACAAACTGAGTATGGATAAACATATATACCAAAAACATAATTATTTAATTAACTCTGCCACAATAATTGTACTATCTATTTCTGTCATTTTCTTCTGTAGCGTTCATTACTACAAGGATCATCGTTCTAAGCCTTATATATCTCGTTGTTTAGCCTTACATTATATACAAGGTGGTAATAGTTATGATCAAGTGTCAGCATTGTTTGCCAATGGTATTGAAATCAAACCCAAGCCTCCTGCATGTTTGGGGGTATACACTAGTGTAGGCGAAATTTTATGTCTCTCTCGTCCACTATCGCTCGACGGATTCCAAACGAATTGTTTTTGGAACACCAGTAATTGTCGTTGCACTTCACTATTCGGTGAGAATATCTTTGTAGTGAATAGAATCGCTGGGACCGCAATCGCGTTGAACAATTGGACTCTCTCCTGTACCGATGTGCCACATTTTGCCGCTATAATCAACCTCCTCCGAATCGCCTTTAACCAATGCGCCCAGTTACGTTCAGAGAGATTTCGCTCTCCAATCTCGTATCCAAGGTACCTCGTCGTACCTACCGCCTGCAAAACCGGTATCCCATGCCAACATGTACGTTTCTCCTCCGTATTCAAAAATATGTGTACACATTTTGTTGGTTGTACCCTTAATCCCGATAGTTCACCAAATTTTTTCACCAATCGTAATGCTATTCCGACTTGACTCGCGCGTTGCAGACATATCGTAGAATCGTCTACGAACGCCGAGAACAAGTGATCATATGTTCCTAGTCTATCACTCAGTGTAATTCCTTGTAGGGACTTCTCCATGTGTAGTGCAATTCCCAAGGGCTCCACAGCTAAAATGAAAAGTAACGGAGCAAGCGGACAACCTTGACGAATTCCAGACTTGACGTCCATCTCCTGAGATAATTCTCCATTAACAAAAAATTGGGCAGTTGTCCCATTATGTAATTTTTCCATCAGTTGTATGAAGCCCTCCGAAAAACCAAAATTCTGTAACACGTGCAGTAGATATAATCGATCTACCGTGTCGTATGCCTTTCCGAAGTCTAGCAATAACACACTTCCACTGTCCTCTGCAGCCACTCGGGGTTGTGCTTTCCCCTTTTCCAAGATAGCCATCATAATCATCACTGATCTATCCATTCTTCGTCCATGAACAAATCCGTGCTGCTAATCACCAATTAGCCTGGCCAGGAATGTTTGTAACCGGCGTGCTAAAATATTTGTAAAAATTTTATATCCAGTCTGCAAAAGTGAAATCGGCTTGTAATTCATGGCGTTAATCGAATCCCCTTTCTTTCTCAAGGGGATGATTACTGCTTTGAAAAAGGAGGGTGGAGGATGCCCTCCATTCATGACTTCGTTAAAAACTCGTAATAAATCTTCCATCATATCCATCACGAAATCCTTATAGAAATCATTGTTTAATCCGTCTTCACCCGCTGCTTTCCTCCTCTCTAGACTCTTGACCGCCAAAAGCACATCTGATTCCTCTATTGGGGCCATCAACAGTACATTCTCCTCTTCCATAACCGTTGTAAACTTGTTCCGTGGGGCGAAACGATCGAGATGATCTTGTAACTTTGCATCCATTATTGTCCGGTGGGAAACCCCCAGAATCGGTGCCCAACTCTTCACAAACTTATCCGCAATAGTCATTCCAGTCGAGATAGCTTGGGTATTAGGTACCCTAATGTTCGTCACCGTCTGATTGCTCTCCCAGATTGCTGTCCTTCTAAACAGCCATCTTACTGTAGCTGGAGATCGATGAAAGCACCGGCCCGTTCTCCATTGATTTTGTCGTCGCAATTCGTCATACTCCACATCAATAAACTGTTGTCTGGTCCTCATATTGTCGAAAAGTAGCATCTTGAGGCACTGTGTTTTCCTCCTCCGTCGATTAGCTTGTCGAGTCGTAACCTCCAACTTCGTACTTTGTCATCCCAATTCTCCACAAATCCCGCAACTGCCGCCTCTTCCTGCTGCACAATCTGCCGAATTTTTTCCTGCGCCGTCGCTCTCGTAGTCCCGCTTATCGGATATTGAATCTTCGAATGACGTCTGGTCTTCCGGCGTCGCTTCTCATCGCTATTGAGAATTAACATCACTTCTTCGTGATCCGACGGGATACTGGGATGCTGCACTTGTGTCCAGTGTATCCACTTGAACTGATTTTCCGATACGTAAAACCGGTCTAGCCTGCTTGCCGATTTCCCACGCCAAAAAGTAAATGGAATTTGTTCAGTCTTGTTCCCTTCTAACGAAATATTGTAGTGTGCCAGCTGTGAATCTCGTAGGTGCGTTTTATAAAGTAAATCCGTTAGTTCTCTACACTCCGACTTGACCCGTGTCAGTAAACCATTCCGGTCTAACACGGGTCTTCCACACAATTAAAGTCCCCACAGAGTATAGTGTAGTCTCTTCGATGCAAAAACCATGGCCTTAAACTTTGATAGAAACTCACCCTGCTAGCCCCTGTATCTGCTGGTCCATAAAAAAAAGATGTTTAATATGTTCCACTCTCCATGGCGAAACGCAATCGATCGTGTGGTCCACAAATGTTCATTCCGAACCGATACGTGCTGTACAAACCGGGGAAAGAACAACATTCCCACTCCACTCGTTCGATCGTGACCAATACTCCAATATGACAGTCGTAGTGTCATCCAGATAGTTATTCGCCCGCTCCCACATCTTAGTTAGAGTAGAACCTCATCCTGTGAGGCTACGTGCGTTTCTTGAATCATCACTCCAATTACTCCTGCTTTACTGTGATCTTTCACCCAGGCCTTCATCCAGTGATATCTGCGTTCTTGAACAAAGCCCCTTACATTTTGGATGACAAACTTGAACTTGGCTCCTCCCGTTGTCGGTTCTTGCTGTAGTAATGTTTTCTGTGACCGCCATTTGCTGATATTTGCTCGCAGTGTTTGCGCATACACTTCAGTATAATGTTGGTTAGTACCTGCAGAAGTGTGTGGGCTACCTCGTCTTGTATCGTATACGTTGCCCTTAGTAGTGATTCGCCAGCGATTCTGGCTGCGTGTCCATCGATTCCTCCGCCGCGGTGATGTCGCCTTCGGCTACCGAGAGAATGAAGCTGTGAAGTTCTGCCCACTCTACTCCCTCTGTAGTTCCAAAGTTAGCCATTTTCTCTTTATAACGCGGGTTTACCTTTATTGCTTGTAAATGCCGCTTCAGCTTTACTACAATGGTGCCATTCAGAGCTGCGTCCTCCCCGACTTCGCTGCAATTGTCGCCCCGTATATATGTACAAAAATTAATAATTTACTTACCATATTCCACCTTTTCGGAGAACATAGTCTGACGAAGGCATTATGTCCGTATGCAGCACGCCTGAGTTTAGCCCATTCCTGCGCACTTTTCCTTACCTTGTCCTTCTGCTTCTTCGTTCTGGAGAAAATGGACGCGCTCTTCCCAATCGGCAAACTCCGTTGCCGCCACTGCTGACACTTTGTCTCTCTTTCCTTGGAGTATGACTTCTTCCCAACATTGTTTCCTCCAATCCTGGGCCATCAGTACAAAGATATCTTGGTGCAATAATTGGAGCAACTTATGTGGATGTGTGAAGTGCGCCAACAGATGTACGACCGCGTCACCGTCCGCCCCGATCGCTTTCCACCATTCTACCGTCGTTGCGTCCACCTTGGGTATAACTGCTCCCTGTTGAAGCCGCCATGTCACTGCTATCTTATCCCATGCTGCTTGCCAGCCCCCCTCTTCTACATCCGGCTCTGTTGGTGACCGCATACTACGGTCAAAATCGTCGTATAATTCGCGCTTTTTAATTAATGTCTCACACTGTTGCGCCTCCATGCCATCCGTGTGACTCGTATTCGTATCTCGTGCCCAGGCCTCTCCCGTTCTCTTTTTCCGCTTGCGTGGAAGTACTGGTGGTGCTGTGGTTCGTCCCTTGGTCTCGTCTCCCTCTATATCACTCCGATTCTTGACTGTTGCTACCTGATGGACTGCTGTAGTCCTCCGTATCTCCTTCTAGCGTCGCTACGTAGGTGATTGTACCACCCCGTTAACTCCCTTTCTGTCACGTCGTACATCTGTGAAACCACTGCCCTTGTCTGGCTATCCGTCATGCCCGCCTCTAATAACTTTATTTGCTCCTCTTCAGGTCTCCAAGTCACCTTTTCATGCAAAAATGAGAGAAGTCTCCTCGCTTGTGATGTCCCTTGCCTCAAAAGGGTGTCCATTTGCCACCTGAATACGTGATGTATCTTGTTCAGCTCGCTGTTACGCTTCCCTCTGTGCACTTGTTCCCTCGTGCTGTCCGACAACACCAGTCTATCCTCCATTCCTGCCGCTTCTCTGGGTATCACCTCTGCTCCTGCTGGGCTCATTTCTCTCGTCTCTTGCGTAGTGTCTTCCATGTCTATGACCGATCCGTTTTGTGTACTCCTTTCATCTCCCCGCTGGCGCCATCCGTGAACGAACGCTTGATAATGAGCGTGTTGGAAAAATAGTACTATCAGTAACTTGGAACCCTCCACTTCTGCTTTCGCTTTCAAGGTTAGGACTCGCTCGATACAATCCCCTATCGTAACAGGATATTTTCCGCATGTAACGGATAATACCGAATAAAGGACCACACCCAAATTGAAGACCTCCCGCGACTTAGTGACATAATGGTGGAGGTGACCAAAAATACAAGCCATCACCAATTTGAGGACCGGTCATCAATTCCGTGGACGATGACTAGGTGAAATGAGTGGCTTCAATCCACGATCCTGCAAAGCCACCAGTTCCACTCGCCACGTCTCCATCGTCGCCGTGGTCTCATTTGCATTCAGGAGCGATGGGTGTCAAGCGTGCGACGATCCGTCTGCACCGTAAGGTGGAGGTGATCGACTGGATCGAGGAACACGGTGGTGGCGTACCCACACGGGCCGTCAAGCACTTCAATGCCGACGGGTGGCGTCTGACCGGGAGGATGTGCCGCAGGTGGTACGCGAAACGTGACGTTCTTCGTGAAGCTATGGCGGAGTCAAGTGGTACGGTGTATCGTGTGCCCGGTGCGGGAAGGAAGCCTGTCCTCTATGGATACGAGGCTGACTTGCTCGACATGATCGTCGAACGACGCGTTCGCAAGAAGAAGGTGACTCGTGCGTGGATCGCCGAAGCGGCCGTCGTGTTTGGTGTGGCAGACTTTGTGGGCTCCGACCACTGGGTCTCATGCTTCATGCAGCGCAACGGCCTATCGCTGCGCCGTACAACCAACCTGACGACGCTCAGCGACGACGACATCACCAGCCGTGCCGTTGCCTACATGAAGTTCTTGCAGGACGCCCGTGCGACGATGGATCCATCACGCACCATCTTGATGGACGAGACGGCTGTGTACTTCGAAGACCCGCGACTTTGTACGGTGGAGGTGACCGGTGCGCAACATGTGGTGATGAAGTCAACGGGTTTCCAGTCCATGCGAATCACTGCCGTTCTCGCTGTCACTGCTTCGGGCGAGAAGCTGATGCCTCTTCTCGTTTGGAAAGGCAAGTGCGAAACACTGACCACGGTGAACGGGTGCTGGGTGGCCCAACAACCACGAGCATGGGTTGACTCTTTGCTGCTGCTCAAGTGGATCGATCGTGCGTTCCCATTGCTGTGGATGGATGAACAGAAGCACCTGGTGTGGGATTCGATGCGGACGCACATCAGCGCCCCAGTCAAGGACCACTGTGCCAAGCGCAAGATCGACATGTGTGTGATCCCCGGCGGTATGACGCCCTACCTCCAGGCCGGTGACATCGGCATCGACAAGTCGTTCAAGGACAACATGAGCCCGATCATCGACGAGTGGAAGCGCTCTGAACACGTGGAGTACACGAAGGGTGGTAACCCCAAGCAACCATCGGTTGATGTCGTCATTGGATGGGTGCGCCAGGCGTGGCGCAGCGTTCCACCAGAGGTTGTGAAGCGTTCAATCGCCAAGGCGGGTTTCAGCGACGACGTGAGCGACTGGCACATCGCCACCCATGACGTCTACGGGCAGCGATTATACGATGCATGGCCAACGGCTGATATCAGCGATGTGACTCGCCAAGAGCTCGAACTTTGCGATGCTCTTGACGACGTCACGATCATTGATTTCTAAAGGTCGCGACTACTGACTCTGACACGCAAAATAAACCGCCGCTCCCACTTGCGCTTGCTGATATCCCATTGCATAAACCTACCTTGTTTTGAAACTGGACCTGCGAAGACACCTTGATTAGTAACAAAAGCAAGCCCGCATGTTCATTGCGGCGGTGGGACTCGAACCCAGAGCAGTGGCATCGGCTGGGCGGGCACAACACCACTGCACCAAATTCGAGGCCGGGAAATAGTGGCCCTAACCGAATTGAAGACCGATGTCACAAAAAATTGGAAGGGAGGGGCCTCTATATATTTGTAGTCCGGTCTTATATTCGGTATTATCCGTTAGCATACTTACGCTTCTTAAATATTCTCGTTTCCGGGGCGTAGTGAATCGCCCCCAATATGCCTGACGCCGCGTTCTTGCTAATCACAAAGATGTCACGTTGTAGGAAAGTACCAATACTACTTAAAGTATCGTTACTTCCCCATGTTTCAGCTCCAATCAATTCACTTACCTGTGATGGGCTGGTTCTATATGGCTCCAGATACGCTCGAAACTCCATTTTCGTGTTCTGAGCTGACATCCTGTCGTACCCGTAGCCTAAACTTCTCAGCGTCTGCTTTCTAACTCCCGGTGGAAACTTAATGGCAAAATCCATTTTTGCCCTCGCCACACAGCCGTCCGTGATACTCATCGCTCCTTGCTCGAGAAAAGTAGGGTCTTCTGTCAAATTAGAATTGAACATCGCTTGAACCACTCCATACGCTTGACAATTTCCTGTCGCCGGCGTCTGGACCAACTGTAACCCCATCATTATCATAGCGTCCGGCAAATTCCACTATCGGTCTTGTGCCCATTCCTCTTTCTGCCATGAGAACTCTGCCAAGGGTCCAAATGTCTGGTCCAGTCGTTCTTCCAATTTCTTGCCGCCTTGTGCACTTGTAATTCTGTGTTCTCGAGTTGTTTGCTTTTGGGTGTCGCCCCAGAGCCAGCCCCCTACTTGTCAACAACCCTAGTAATATCACTGCCGCGATTGTCTTCTCCTGCTTGTCGTCCGTGGCTTCTGGTCCGGCTCCTTCTTTCCTTTGTCCCTATTTTGTTTCGGTGTGTTTCCTTGAATTCTCTGTTGCTGCCCGTTATGCTGACCTCTCTCATCTCCCTCCTCATCCACTCGTTTGTGATCTCTTACTTTTTCTATACCTGTTTTTACATGTACCCCTACAGCTAGTCTCCTACTTACTGTTGTTTTCTTTTTTTTCTTTTCGACGTCAATCCATTCTTCCTCTGGCCCGGGCGCTGGTTTCGTTGTCATCTCTTCCCCTACTACTTCTGCCCCTCCCTCTTCTGTTATCTCATCCGTATCCCCTCCTTGTTCCGTGGTCATATTGGACTGTACACCTGCCCCCGACCCATCGTTGACTTCGTGTGAGGTAATGTTGTTTCCTGTGTCTTGGATGGTGGCAGTGTTCTGTGCATTACATATATCTGTGACTTCTTGTCGTAGCTCCTCCATGCTTGTAAAGGTCAGCGGTGGCACCTTGATGTCATTCACTTCCTCCACTGATACATTCAAGCAATGATCCTCCCGTAGCGTTTTATCCGAGGCCGGGCATCCCCGCATCTGATGCCCGACCTCTCCATAACGTAAACAGTAACGCCGTCCCCTGGTGGCCGGATGTTCCACTAGTAACAAGATTCCGCACCACCGAATTCTCCTGATTCCCACAAACTCTACTGGACAACCTCCTGCAGCTATCCTTAGCTCCCAGTCTAAAGAAGCCGTCGCCATCGGTCCCCCTTGGTCCAGTTCTTGAAGCCTAAAGGATGCTTTTATCTTAGCCTCTAAGAACGCGTTAAACCTGAGAATATCAATGTTTCTTGATATATTCCGAAGTAAAAGAGTGTAGACAGGTTGTGGTCCAATAATACCTCTAGATGAATAACCTTGCCTCTTCCATACTGAAATGTTATCTATCTCGTCCATTACTGCATGTTCATTCTTGAGTCGGTGGGGTTGCTTGTGATAGGGTACCTCTATCTTTTCGTAATGTATTGCCGCCTCCCGCGTGTAGAAATGAAAGTTCAAACGGTGATTAGAATGATCATAGCTAATTTTTTTCACTTTTGCCAACATCTCCCATAGTTTACCTTGCGTTATCCCTCTTGCCGTCGCCGCCATAGCTATGCTCTCCTGTATGCTTCTCGTACTTTGAAACACTCCTTTAATTGGCATTTCTCCATGCTTAGCCACCCTTCCACTTGCATTCGAATCGTTAAAATTAGCCTCAACCGTTGCCCATTAGTCATGATACTCCATAAGAACGGCGGCAATACCTCGCGATTATCGTTCCTTCTGCCAACCCCTTAACGATCCTCCATTCTTCTGCTGTTCCTTGTCGTACTCGTCCCTCTAATCCAGACGCTTCCTCTGTTTTACAGACCTTATAGAGAGCGTTGATCTCTGCCTGATCATAATGAGGTTTATTGAATAAAAAGTCATCCTTAATCTTGGGTCCCCTGATTTTGTCTTCTTTTTCTCCTGTCACCTTATGTAGCCAATCCGTCAGTACATCTCCTGTCCTCAACGCCACTTCTACTTTCCCCTTCCCAATGCACTTCGCCAATACATTTTCTAGGGATTGCTTGGTTCTTGCGTGTATTTGGCATGCTTCTCTCACCTTTCCTTGCCAAATTGTCCATTCCTGCTTCTGTTGCACTATCACGAGCTCGAAGAAGTCAATAAGCCGTTCCTGTTCTGTTACCGTTATCCGTGGTAGTTTCGTTCCTGCCAGCTGACTTCCTGACTTTTGTTGCAACATCTGACAAAAAACAGCCTCAAACAATTGCTGCATCAGATCAAGCCACGTCTGCAAGCGAGGTCTTTTTTGTGTCGCATCCTGAAGCGCTTGTGATAACACTCCAGCTAAGTCCTGTGGTGTGATCTCTGGCTTCTCCTCTTCCTTCATCTCAGTATCTTGTTCCACATAGCCTTCCGTAATACTTGATATCATGTCGGAGTGATTGTATCCCCCTTCCCTCATGTCTGTACTCCTCACTACATCTGTTTCTTCCTCCGCAGGATGGATACCCCCTCTCCCCTCTTCCCATCGTGTTATCAGGTAGTTCCTTCGACTCATATCCCGCAGCCTGGCTTAGCTGTGATTCTTGTACGATGTCGTCGATGGGCCGGGTATCCTGCACTGTCTCCTGCTCACCCGAGGTCTCCGTCTGTCCGCCACCGGCATCTTTTCTCAGTTTAACCTCCATTCCGTCGTCCCCGGGTCCTTCCCCGGGATCCTTCATTCGCTCCTTACACTTATGAGTGCTCTCCCCAAACTTTGTAGTCGTGATCCGTCTCCAACCAGCGCCGGGTTGGGAGGGTTTTCAGCAAAATCAGAACTGAATACCTCTGTATTCTTCTCGTTCAGCTTGTATAATTGCATACCGTAATGATTTGTGGAATAAATTGTAAGAACAATTGCGCTCAGAGAAAGCATTCCACGCACTGTTCTGCGCGGTAGTTGGGGTCGGGAGCGTCTTCTCTGTGGACATTGATCTCAGCGAGACGGTCGATGATCTGAAGAAGAAGATCAAAGAAGAGAATCCTAGCTTCATTGGATGTGACTGTTGGATATCCGGATGCCGGATGACGACCAAGTTGGTGGAAAGCGACAAACATGTGAAAGAGGCATACAGACGCAGGGCGTCGACCGCAGGGCGGTTACATACATGATGGAGATGCAGGCATCCAGACGCAGGGCGTTGACAGCAGGGCGGTTACAAACATTGATATAAAGATGCAGGGAATCCCAGACACAGGGCGTCAACCGCAGGGCGGTTACATATATTGATACAAAGATGCAGGGCTTCCCAGACGCAGGGCGTCTGCCGCGACCGGTTACGAAGTTTGAAGGCAGCTTCAACTTTTATTAGGAATTTGTATATGTATATATATACATGTATTCATGTTAGCTAATATAAATAGGGCGTGCAAGGTAAGGTGCCAGTTGGCAATCTCACAGGTGGGGCACAGGGCGCTACAGTGTTAAGTAGAGTGAAGGGCACCTACTACCAATACACCTTTGTTGTCAAAGATAATGATGCTGTTGGCAATGATGCGACTCAACATGCGGTTGACAATGATGGTTCTCAACATGCTGTAACCAAGTCATCACTTCATCAAGGTGAGTAATATACCGGTATTGAAGGTATACTGGTATATCGGAAGAGATAGAGGTATGTCTCGCGTCATCAACCTCGCGGCATCAACCTCGCGTCATCACCAAATAGTGAACAATGATTGGTAGCACATATTAGAAAAAGGATACATGTAAAGACTTAGATGTAGCACCTAGCGAGCTAGGGACCTAATTTAACTCACTTTGCATTTTGCTTTAAACCACTCAAGAGACCTTTCCATGAGCCCAAGCCCCGCAAACGCTGCCCCCGCTTTCAACTCCGACTACGCATTCGCCATGGACACCTCCGCGCCCAACCACATCAACAAGTTCGACGGAACCAACTTCCACACGTGGAAATTCGAGATGAAGATGGTGCTGGAAGAACGTGACCTGTGGGAAATCACAAGTAGAGAGATTAAGCTGGAGACCCTGACAGCGAAAGTCACGTAAGGCGCTCGCGATCATCTGTCTAGCGATGGAGGATTCGCAACTGCCTCTGGTCCGGTCATCGAGTGGTGCGCATGATGCATGGTCAAGATTAGAAGGACACTTCGAGAAGAGAAGCCTGTCTTCCTTCGTTGACGTTTCTTTACAACCATGATGGATGAATGTGATGATGTGATGGAGCACATTAGCAAGGTCAAGACTTTAGCGAAGTAGCTCGACGCAGTCGATGCTCTGGTCAGTGAAGACGACCTAGTGATCACGCTTCTGAGCAGTCTGAATGAGTCGTACCAATTTCTCATCACGGCGTTGGAATCGCGTTCCGACACGTTAACATGGGAACTCGTGACGTTTCGACTTCTGCATGAAGACATGAAGCGCAAAGAGCAATGTGATGGCGTCGATGGACCCACACATCGTCAAGCTCAAGCGTTCATGATTAGGGACAACAACAAGCGCAGAGGACGTCCGGAGAAGAAGACGACCGGAGCGAGCAACTACTGCGGCAAACAAGGACATGGAATCGCGGAGTGCTTCTCGAGGATTCAAGACAACAACAGGCAACGTTCACAACGTGCGAATGTGGCGCGTGGCGACATAGATGCCAATGACTATCTTTTCTTGGTTGGTGATGAAAGCAGCACCAAGTTGAATAACGTATGGCTGGTCGACGCAGCACATGGCGTGCTCCAAGAAGTTCATGAAAAATTACAAGACTATCGACCCGGTGGACGTACACCTCGCAGACGATGGTGTGGTGCAGGCGATTGGAAGCGGTGACATTGAAATGTCAATGAAGACCCCGCGTGGAATCAAGAAAGGAATGCTCACAAACGTATGACATATTACGAAGTTGTCACGCAACTTATTCTCGGTCGGCCGCTTTACTCAGGATGTTGGACCAGTGATTTTTGAGCGTGAAGGGTGCTTCGCGGAGGCTAAGGGTCTTAAATGGAAGCTGGGCGCGCGAGCTGAAAAATGACTGTTCAAGCTATGGATGACACCAATGGCACTTGAAAAGGCAAATGGGGCAAGCTCGAAGAATCAAAAGGGGAACATCATGTCGTACTTATGGCACCTTCGACTTGGTCACATTGGTCATGGCGGCTTAGACGCCATAGTCAAGAAGGGTTATGGTATTGGAATTGACATGGCGTCAGTAAAGCAGTGGGAGGTGTGCGATGGGTGTGCACTTGGCAAAAAAACGCGAGTGAGTTTGCCAAGTCGTCCCCAACACTTGCTAAAAAACTTCTGGAAGTGATTCACAGCAATGTGTATGGTCCGATGCAAGCGTCAACGTTCAGTGGCAAGCGCTATTTCGTCACGTTTATTGAGGACAAGTGACACTTCTGCGTCGTTTACTTGCTTAAGAGCAAGTCTGAGGTGCTTGCCAAGTTTGTGGAGTTTGTTAAGTTTGCTGAAAATCAAACTGGAAAACGTGTGAAGACAGTTCAAAGTGACAATGGAGGCGAGTACACTTCGGGCGATATGACCAAGTTCTGTAAGGATCGTGGCATTATGCAGAAGTTCACACCGCCATATACGCCTCAGCTAAATGGAGTTGCGGAACGGATGGACCGAACGTTGGTGGAATGTGCGCGCTGCATGTTGGAGCACACCGGGATGACCAAGGAATATTGGGGCGAAGCTGTGATGACGGCTACGTTCCTTTGCAACCGGTGTCCAACACGCGCCATTAACATTGTCAAGTCGCCATATCAAGTCTAGACTGGGAAGAAACCGCTGTTTGCAAACTTAAAAATGTTTGGTTGTCACGCTTACGTGCAAATGCCAAAAGAAAAACGATCCAAGTTCGACGCTCGGTATGTGCGGTGTCGATTTCTTGGATACTCAGAGCACGAAAAGCGTATCGATTTAGAGAATTATCAAGCGGCCGGTATCTTAGTAAGACGTGATGCCGAGTTCACGGAAGACGTTTTTGATAGTGGAAGGCGCCAGTACAGTCCATCAGAAACTTACATGGACGGTGAAGACACAACGAATGAAGAGTTATCCCAAGAAGAAAACACCTAGGACGCCCAGGATGAAGATACAGTGCTGCCGGACATTACTGGTGTCAAGCGACAAAAACGTACGCAGTCTTTAGAAGTCACTGAAGCTCCTGGTTCGAAACGACCTACGCGGTACAACAGACGTCAAGGCCTCAGCGAAATGGCTGCTGCTGCCCAAGATTTTGAAGCTGCGTTTGTCGTGGATTCAGTGGGAGAAATACTGTAACAAGCTAGCTTTTACAGGCTTACACTGTTAAAATTGCAAGTGTTAAGCGTGCAATTGATTAGGAACAAATTTAATTTGTTCCTCAATAGTTTAAATAAGTTTAACGTTAGAGTTGGACTATTTAATTAATCAAATAGTATCTTAGTTATATATATTATTATATAACTAAGACACGTGGCTGCAAGACGGTAAATTTAAGAGTGAATATAATTATGAGTGGTTTAGAGCTAGCTACTGTAATTAGAACTAGACTTATCATATAAACATGTAATACAAAACTTTAGATTCGATATTTGTAACAGAATCTGTTTCCCTGGGTGGATTATAATAACCTTTAATTCATTATTCACATTTCAGACAGCAAGGCTGAATTTGAACTCTGATATTTCAACTTAAATATCACTTATGTAATGGTACCCCATTACATCACCCCCCCCCCACTCAAGGTGGTTGGACAATAATATGATGTGATATTGGCCGATCGAATGGTGGCACTTGTTGGTCATAACAATATTTTGATTACAACCATTAACGACCAGAAGAGCTCATGGGTCGAGACACGCGGCGGCGCTCTTAAGGGCGCTGCTGAAGCTGCTAATACAGCATCCACCTCTGCATCTCATGCAGAGATGCCAACATTGAATGCCGACGCTGCTAATGTAGCGTCGGAGGGAAAACCGAGAGACCCATTGTCTCTCGTAATAGATAGTATCTTTCAGCAGTTTCACTCAAATAATATCCTAGCAGGTCAACCTTGACATCTTCACTCCACAGGTATCCGCACGCCGATTCCGCAATAGAAATCTGTCGAAAAAATCTGGTTCCCCATTGCTTGAAACCTGCACCTAGTCGGCGGTAGACTTCTTTTCAAAAATTCTAATCGAAAGTTTGCAGTCTTTGGAGGTGGGGTTTTAATAAATTTGCTAGGGTGGTTGTCTGAAAGCTGCTTGAGGCGGTATTGGTGCGCCTTGCGGCATCGGAGCACCTTGCGGCATCGGACCAGAATGGTTTCTATACATCGGCTGCAGTGGAACCCTAAATTCTGCAGGCGGTGGACTTGGTCCAACGTGTTTTTCATTCGGTTCCTTCCAATGTTCAGATGGGTATGGTTTCTTCTCAGGCGTACTGTCAGAGGATGCCATTGTGGTGTAGTCGCTCTCAGAAAATCTTCCTGAGACGCGAACACCCACGGGGGTCCCAAACGACTGACTACCGGAGGGGGTACTCCGTCCATCCGAGTCATGATCCGATCCGGCTTGAGGTCGGCTGGATCGGTCGCTTCCATCCGCTTGATCGCGACTGCTCGAATGTTGCATGTTAAAAGCTCACCTTGTGTACCCGTCAGTACTGGGTGGTTAGCTCTCCTGGTGGACCCTAGGGCGAAAAGTGTAAATCCGTCCAATAGGGAGATGAAGTGTAGGACTAGGGGTAGCTCCTGGGCGGGAATCGTCACCGGGGAGCTCGTTGGGTAATATACTTGAACTTTGTATAGTGCCGGCTGGGCCGAGAATAGTCGATCGGCCAGCTAAACCAATAGGACACTTGAAGTTTGTATAGTACCGGCTGGACCGAGAATAATCGATCGTCCAGCTAAACCAATAACAATGAAGGGCGAATCCAAATGTGTAAACGAGGCAGATACAACTCCACACTCTTCCACAGAAGGCCAAAATGTCACCACTCCCCAATACTTAATACCGTGTTCAAAACACGGGCGACTTGAGGTGAGTATACGAAGTCGCCGCGACTCCCGGTCAGGGGACTTCCGGTGGGTTAACTTAACCTTCCCCGGGCAAACCAATAACAGCAAGAGGTGACCTTGTTAGCCCTCTGCCGTAAACCAATAAAAGCGACTTGCGTCTAAGAAAGCGAAACGTATACTGATTTATCCTATGTCCAATACTCCCTTTGTGTAACCTACCTCAAATAACACGGCTGACCAGTCATGTATCTTACCCAACGCAACCCGGCTAACTCCGACTTTGTGTACCCGCCCGGCCGGTACACCAACCCCCAATGGTACCAACCCGGCCGGTACACCGAACCCATATGGTACCAGTCCGAATGGTACATTGTACCCTGCCGGCTCGGCCGGATAGCCAGCCACCCATCCGCGCCCCTCGGCCGCTGACGCTAGCAATTCCTTGGCAGCTTCTCATACGATCCAGGTGCCTACTCCATCCACTAGAACAATCATCTTCTTTCAGGCTCCCTTCACTCAATCCTTACAAACAATCCGCCATCTCGGCCGTCCGCCATCCGCGCCTCGGCCGTCAAACATCCGTGGTTCTCCCGTCTGCTCGGCCCGCCTGTTCGACTATCCACACCCCTTGTCAGGTCCGCCGACTTGATTTCCAGCCTGGCGCCGCCTGGCCGCTTGTAGACTTCCTCGACGGCGAGTATCCGGCGCCCACACTCTTGGTCCGTATTTCCGCCAATCAGAATGCGCCCTTTGGGAAGTACTTTGCATTATTTCATAAGTCGCTTCACCACAGCCGCCCCTGAGTCGCGACACGGCCGCACAACGGTCGGGACACGATCTCACTCGAACTCACTTGAACCGATACCGCTCATCCATGCCTCGCTTTGGTACGTCACTCCACTACTTTATAGCATTTCCATAAACTCGGTTGGTCTCCGCACCGGCTAGCTTGGGGGTCCGTCTAGAGGGACCTTCTATTGCTGCAGGGGACTTCTTGGTCCGATCGTGGACGCCCTGTTCCTAGTTGCGGTCGCTATATTCCTCTTCCACGGGACGGCTGGATTCGGGCGAGGGGTCCTCGCCTCTAGCGGCCGGTTTGATTATCTCCGATAGTTTGTTCATCTCCGCTAATTCGTCCAACAATCCTGGATCCGAAACGGTGAGACCTGTCTGATCTCGCATGGCCAAGGTGGCTAGATGGTCTGCGCTGTTATTCCAATCTCGTTT
>MIQA02007036.1:0-16246 GCA_001887855.2 Sclerospora graminicola | reverse complement strand
AGACTTGTAATCGGTCTCCAACCGATTGTGAGAAGTCTGGAGAGTTTCCATCCCCGACTTTAGTCGATCGATCTCGACCAGCAGAAGATCATTCTTCAGCTGCATCACGAGATGCGCGCTCAGAATGTCGCGGATCTCGTCTCGATGAGAACGATAAGTTTTCATCGAGTGGCACATGTCTTCGCTCAAGGCGTTACAGTGCCTCTTGAGCTTGCGGAGCTGGTAACCATGCTCCGCAACATCAACGCCGAGGGAATTACCAACCCCCGCCGCCCCTGATTGATAGTCAGGGGAACAGGCTTTACATTCTCGAGCGCTTACTATCGAAGCGCTCGGTTCCCTATAAGAAGGGGCAGCGTACCGAGTACCTGTACGCTGTTGGGAATTCCCAAAGATTTGACATTTGCGGAACCCGAGGAGGTGCTAAGGCGGATCCCTTGACCTCCTGCAGGAAGTTGAGAAGGAAAACTTCTCCTCAAACTCACAAAAAGTCAACACTAGGTTTTTGATGCTGGCGGACATCACACTAAGGTGTTTGGTGGCTGCAAAGCTTCTGATACTATACCATGCTTAAGAGCATCGATTGAGCTCTTAAACTAGCGGGTACTGATGAAACCTCAGGTACCCTCTAAGCTCCTATCGTAAGACGAGGAGCTCCCATGGACACACGGACACTTCATTGTATAAGCAACTCCGCAAGAGGATCCTTCTTTGATGCAGGTAAAATGGATAAACTCCATTTTTCCTGAGCGTGAGTGCTTTAAGAAGCGCTCACGGTTTACGTGAATTTTGCTCACGTATACGCCGGGACCTTTGTTGTAATTTTCAACATAGGCATTCCAACTTTGAGTAAGGGCGTCCTTATTGTCCCTATTCTTGCGCGCCCCTTTCCGGTTCGTATAATAACGAGCCTGATAGAAAAGGTCAATAAAGTACCGACCGAAGGTCTTCGCAATCATCAAGCGCGTTAATGTCAAATAACGGATATTGACAATCGCGCTTGGTGTACCCACCACTTCCGGGCGCAAGCGTCCATGCTGGGGTCCATAACCCCACTTTGTACGGAACATGGCGTTCCGTACGACATGGTGATTAAGAAGCAGCGTAAGCCGCTTCTGCGCGTTGTTTCTTGGCAGGTGGAGCACACCTGCCACTCAAAGTCTCAACGCTACGACCTAGCGAATGACGGGACAGGAGGAGCTCTACGCTCCTCATACCACCGTTTTACGGAGTTGTCGCTGTCGTTATCGACGGCGTCAGACTCTACTTCGCCATCACTTAACGGCGAAGCAATTTTAGCGGGCTTAAGCTCGCTACAATCGTTGGCAGGGACGGTATCGTCCTCGCCCTCTTCCTCGGAGTCAGATGACTCTTCGAAGATGTCATTAAAATTCTTGGACACCCGCCTTGCGGCAGGTGGAGGCACGGAAGATGTTGCATTCGCGACATCTTCCCGCCCTCGCTTAGAACTGCTTCCGCAGCGTCTACTACGAGAGACAATGGGTCTCTCGGCTTTGTCTTTCTCCTCGACGCTACATTCGTAGCGTCGGCATTCGATGACACCTCTGCACGTGATGCAGAGGTGGTGCCTGCTTTGGCAGTATCGGCGGCGCCCTTAAGAGCGCCGCTGCGTTTGTTGACCATTTGTTCTCTTATGGTCAAAAAATGAGTTATAACAGAATATCGTTATGACCGACAAGTGCCACCATTCGATTGGCCAATATTGCATTATATTATTGGCCAACCAGCTTGATGAGGGGGGGGGTGATGTAATGGGGTGCCATTACATAAGTGATATTTAAGTAGAAATATCACAGTTCAATTTCAGACTTAATGTCTGAAATTTGAATATTGGATTATAAGTTGTTATAATCCACTTTGAGAACAGATTCTGATATCATTATCGAATCTAACAAGTAATCTAATGATAGAAATATCATTCAGACCAGCTTTATACTACATGTTTGTATGATTAGTTTAGCTTTAATAAAAGTTATTAACTCTAAACCACTCATAATATATTCACTCTTAAACTTACCTTCTATCGCGCAAGTAGCCTTAGGTATATATATTAATATATATACTTAAGTGAACGATTAATTATTAAATTAATTAGTCTCTATTAAAGTTTATCTAAGTAAACTAAGGAGGACCAATTTAGCATTTAGGTCCTACTCAAATTGCACGCTTCCTCACTGCAATCTTACAGTGTAAGCCGCGTAACAGTTGCCCTGTTACGGTATGTCTCAGTGGGATCACGAAGATATATGGAATGGCAAAATCTGGCTTATCAGCCACCACGGACCTGATCAGTGATGAAGATTTGGTAGACGAAGACACCTCACCTTTTGTTGAAAAGCCGGAATATACAACTCCGACCAAGTTACTGACAAGAAGATCGCCGGTAAAAGCGACAGGTGAAAGCCGGATGAAAAACGGTCCACAGATTTTAAGCGTTATTAGACCCGGATCACCAAAGGCCACGGACCCGGAGGATGAAAATGATGATGACACGATTAAAGACGACTCTGACGCAAGCGGAATACACGAGAACCGGGACTTTGTGGAGAAATTGGAACATGAACCTGTCGAAGTTGTTAAAGAGGAAATGGAATCCGAAGACGATCACCAGTCAGATGATTCGCAGGGGGCGATCCAATCTGACACCGAACCGGAGGGAATAGATCCGGTGGATGAACAAGTGTGTATACATGAAGGGGTGATCAATACATTGAAGATATCGAGAAACAGATGGCGGTTTTGCAAGAAGTATCACTCAATATACCGGAGGTCACCCTGGAAAATCCACAAGTCGGTGATCCTGAATTAAACACCCCCGAGCAGATCGGCCAACTAAAGAAGATCACCTGGAAAAGGCGTCATTTATTGATTGGGAAGGGTAATGCCCTACACCCAGCTGCTTACGGAGCCGTTTGTGATATTGATGTGGGAAATGCTAGACCAATCGCTCAACGTTGTCGCAAAGTCGCACCATAATACCGGTAAAAGCTATCCGATTTGATCAAGGACCTCTTAAATACGAAAATCATCCGACATTCAACGTCGCAGTGGGCATCATCGATTATGATTGGGATAAAAAAAGAATGGGGTTAATATTCGACTTTGTATCGGCTATAGGATGGTGAATCGCCTCACGAAGTTGATGGTTTATCCGATGCCCGTGATAAATGATTAACTTGAGGATCTAAATAAAGTCTATTGTTTTGTTCACTAGACATGGCTAGCGGTTTCTGGGTGGTTTCGATGACCTATCGTGCTCGATAAATTTCTGCTTTTGTTACACCGTTCGGTCTTTTCGAATGGAATCGGATACCGTTCTTATTGAAGAATGCTCCACAGATCTATCAGAGATTGTATGGCTATGCTCTCTACGGATACTTCCAGATCAATGCCGATCGGAAGATCACCGATCTGCATGATGTGTTCACAGAAGGTGAATCGGACCAACAGCAGAGATCAAGCTTGGGAAGGCGATCATATATATACGATATCTTGGTTACGGCAGCGTCATGGGATCTGCTATGCGACAAGGTCGAACGACTCCTCGACACTTGTGAGCGCTGGGATTTATCGATCAGCGTGGCCAAGAGCTTCTGGGGTCAGCCCAAGGTCGCTTATTTTCGTCATAATGTGTCGATTCAGGGTTTGGAAGCAAATCCGAAGGTTTTGGGTGCGCTCAGTAATCTTCCGTTTCCCCGAGCACTAAAAGCTATGCGGTCTTTTCTCGGATCCTTGAATTATTAAAGCCGATTTATAGAAGATTTCTCGATATATGCTGCTATATTATACGAGTTGAAAGAAGTTGATTATCACAGGTTATGAGAGCGTGATCAGTTGGGAAGTTCACTAAGTGAGACCAGTTGCGAAACTGAAATCGATGAATCGGATCTCAAAACCAGCTCTCTGATCAAAAGAACCGTGTCTGGATCGGAAGGTCATATGGAACGAGCTATGGTAGCTTTCATTATGCTGAAGGCGAACATGATTTTGAACCCGATATTGAAACATTTTGTACCGGACAAGATTCCCGTGGTGATTTTATATGCAAGTAAGAGGGAAATATCAGCCGCATTAGTCCAAGATCCTGATGGAGTGTATTGTCTAGTGACGTTTACAAGCCGGGCGTTGAACTCGAATGAGGTAAACTATGGCATGGTGGATAAGGAAGTACTGGCACTATTACGCATATTGGATGTCTGTTATTCTATGCTGGTGACCAGACCGATTAAAGTACTCTCTAGATGGTCCACCCTTGCTTGGATATTGTCTTCGAACGGAATTGATGGAAGACTGGGGCGATGGGCGGCGTTATTATATCAATGGACCTTGAAAATCGTCAAATGCATCAAGGGTGAAGAGGAAATTCTCGGTACCCTAGTAGCCAGTATCACCCCCCGATCAGAAGTCGACGAGGCCCTGATCGAGGTCGCTCCTCGGAAACAACCGCGTGAATCTATTATTATACCCCAACCGGTCGTCGTCTCGGATGAAGGCTTGGTCGTCATAAGTGTCGACGGATCAGCGAGCGTAAAGAAAGGCGTTGGAGCGTATAATGCGTTGTTGTGAAAATTACCGGAATGGACTATCATATCTGCTGGTTGAGATTATACTCCGGGTATCACAGTTTATGAAGCCGAATACCATGGTTTGCTGCTGGGTTTGGATCTCCTTCAAGAACAAAAGAGTGGAAGGGTAATCATATGTGGAGATTCAAATTTGGTGATCCGGCAGATCACCGGGGAAATCGACTGCAAAGCTCCGCGCTTGAAGTTGTTAAATGATAGCGTTATGAAAACACTACGAGGATGGCAGAATCATGACCTCTTACACGTGAAACGCGACTGGAACAGGAGTGTGGATCACTTGGTCACAATGGCCATGCGTGATCAGACTGGATCGGTGATTACCGAAAATGCAGTGCTGGAGAAATTGGTCGAGATTAATAGATAACCCGAGCTGATTCACTCGGAAGATAAAGAAATATCAGCACAAATCTCGATCATGGCGAGGTCACGGATCAGATTGACGCCTATCAGGCAGATTTCTCGGAAAAGGTTGACGGAAGAAATAGTGCATAAGCTGCGGATTGAAAGGATTCTCAAGGCGCAAGATGAAGAAAGTGGATTGCTGATTTGAAAACTTTTTTGAATGTAGACCTGGCGAAATTGAGCCAAAATGAGGCGAAGAATTGTGTAAAAATCGCTTCCAATTACGAAATGGATGCAAACGATTTGCTGTTCTATATTCTCAAGCTCCAAAAGTTTGTCGGAACGTAAAAACAGATTGCAAAACTGGAAAGGGTATGCCGGCTATTCGGGATCTACCCCTGATCTATCCAGGAGACCTAGCCTTTTCAAGTGATAGCGATGGGTCACATTCCTTCCTTGACGAAATCGTTCAAAGGCAATACGGAACTGCTGATTTGGACTGATTTGTTTACCGGACTGGTGATCGCTAAAGCTGGATCTACTCGAACAGCCCAACAAGTTGCCTGCAGTTATTAGGAATGTGTCTTTAAGCGGTTTGGGGCAAGTGAAGTGATC
Organism: Sclerospora graminicola; assembly: GCA_001887855.2. Taxonomy (NCBI): domain Eukaryota; phylum Oomycota; class Peronosporomycetes; order Peronosporales; family Peronosporaceae; genus Sclerospora; species Sclerospora graminicola. The sequence goes on along the minus strand of MIQA02007036.1, from coordinate 10,682 downwards.
AGGCACGATCGGGAACCAGGTTTTATGGCCAAAGTTTTCCGATCGTTTAATCAGATGCTTGGTCAGAAACAAAGCGCGAACATGGCTTACTGGCCGCAAGCGAACGGTAAAGCCGAGCGGATGGTACAGATGCTAACCAGAGCTATAAAGATGTATGTCGCTGATTCCGCCCAACAAAATTTGGATGAGTATGCAAAGAGACTGGTATTTGAGTTAAATTCTTCTTTCGATCGGATCAGGGGAGATACCCTCTTTTATTTGGCGTATGGCTGGGACCCCCGATCTACCATCGAATGGGTGATTCCCGTCGGTTGTACCCGAAGTCGAGATCGCGAAGCCCGTCGATGGCGTATGGGACTTCAGCGCCATTACCAACATGCGCGGGAACAGGTCAATAAGCAACTGCGGAGGGCGGTCCAAGAAAGAGCTGATCGAAATAACGACCAAGCTGATTCTCATAATATTGAACCGGGATCAAGGGTTTGGCTTTTCTTGGATCGCGTGAAAGAAGGATATGCCAGGAAGTTAGCACACCTGTGGCACGGACCGTTCCGTGTTTCTGAGCTGATCGGCGAACATGCCGCCCGGTTGATCACCGCGGGCACCGATTACGGAGTTTTCTCGATCGCCCAAAAACCAGGTTGTCAATCGAAGATCAGCCGAGGTTTGATCTCGACGAGGTTCATTTTTGTCTGAAGACAGTTGGGGAGGAGTGTTCGATCAAAATGAATTCAAAGTTGAGAAGAATTTGGACACCCGATCGGGCAAAAGGACCCAATTCGGTCGAACCCAAAGTGATTACTTGGTCCAGTGGAAAGGTTATGATGATCCAGCTTGGGTGAATGAACGAGACCTCAATTGTAGAGCTTTACTAAGAAATTTGAACGCGATCGGGTGAGACAGAACCGATTCGGAGTTATCCAAACTCACGAAGAAGGTAACCAGGATTCCCAATAGTCTGGGTCGACATATCTCTATGGATCAGCCAATGATAACGGTCCAGCCAAGTCGAGATCAAGTCGAGTAAGCTGGTTCGGAGTCGACGAACATATATATATATATATATATATATTCATCCAATTGCATTCACGTGCATATGAACAATCAAATACGCAAATTGAGGACAAGATTTGGAATCTGGAGATATGGTCTTGAATACGGAACACAAGAAATACAAGAAAAGGTTATCGCGATGTATGAACGGCTAAAAGAAAAACGAAATGAAACTAATTGTCGCGATAATTATGGGTCATACTTCGCACGCAGACGAGAAATCTGAAGCGCCGAATGATCCATAGGGTTTAGGCAATACTGGCTTCGCCAAGGATCTTGGCGATCGGCAAAGGACAAAGCATCTTGCAAGGTGCCGATCGGGGTCGGGTGTCCATAACCAGGATACCAATCTCAGGTATCAGGCGTAACACATTTTGCATCCAGTCGGCGAATAGGCAGAGGTAATACGGCGGGAAACAAGAAAACATACAAGTCACATTTGTTGATTTGGACGCCATCCACGACTAAATCGCAAATTGTAGCCCAATTAGCTTCGTGTTTGTTGCGGCGACGCTTGCGAGCATGGAAGTAATTTTCTGTCCGAGCATCCTTGCGCATGTTTGGGATGATTGGGAACTGATGGGTGACCTCCCATATTGCTTGACCATGACCCTCGCAGAATTGATCCAACGTGCCTTCAAGGCGTGGAACCAGGGGCGATCAGGGAAATCTAACCCTGGCATAGGGTTCGCAAGAACTTTCCAGGGTTTCGACTCGATCATGACCCGAATATGTTTTACTGTGAGCAAACCTGGGAGCCACTCGTCGTCCTTAGGTGCGATGACCTGGCAGGAACAATCCATCTTCCTGGTCGAGAGAAACAGCGAGGAACATCCTTCTTCTTATCACGGAGGACGATATGCGTTTAATCCCAAAGTTGGCGAGCACTCCATGGCCGGCGATTCACAAACAGAGACGTAGTTGGCCTGGGTTCTTGAATAATGTATAGGTCCATGAATGTTTTGCTTGGATCGTAGCTGTAGACATCACGGCGGACGGTTGAACGCGAAGCCGGAATGAAGACGCCGATAAAATTAGGAGGCCTACCGATCGGCGTCGCATTGATCGTCGGGAGATCACTTGAAGTGGCGGGCACTTGTCGCTTATCCTCCAGTTCGTCCATCCCATCGTCGTCCAAACCGGGTAAATTCAGGGCTTGGCTTAATCAAGTTGGATTTGGCAGGTTAGCGGTCGGTGCGCGACTTGACCAAAGCAGTCCGATAACTTTTACCATATCCCCTACCGCGCCTGCCCTAGGGCACTTCCAACCGTTTTTAAGCTAATAGTGCCAGAAGAATATAAAATATTCACTGGATCATTATTTTTAAGAACCGGAGAGCTTAAAATATCATTTAAAAGTTTGTTCGTCCAGGTCTGTCGAATCACCATCAGAATCAGAGATGAACAGGCGAGGACGTTTAGCAGGAACCGGTTTCTTCCTTGAATGACCTTTCCCCTTACGAGACGCCGAACCCGACGATGCTGGAACGGATCCCGAGATTGGGGATGGACCAGACCGTGCGGGTTCACGTGCCACCGGTTCGTTAACCGCTGGCTGATCAACTTCCACGTTGATCGACGGAGGAGGAGTAGGAGAAACTGCCGGCGAAGGCGGGCCCGATCCAGGAAGCTTGCTCGGTCTTTTACTGGCCGGGACGAGGGTGCTGACCAACTGGGGAAATCCACTTAAAGCTTTCTGGAGTGATCCCGAATCAGCATTCGGATCGGTCCACTTGTATATCGTCTGGTGGGCGACCTTCTTGTGATCGAGATGGAGAGTCCAGGTACGCTCATCCAGCTGCAACGTCTCAAATTTGACCCGAGCAAGATTTAATTCCCGCCGAAGATCATCCGCCTCCTTCTAAATCTCATCTCAACCGTTTCTAAACATGGAACGGCCAATATAAGAATCAGAGAGTTGCTTGACCAGAAGTTTAACCTGCTAGTCCATATGACGCGTCTCTGTCACCAAACGTTCCACATTTTGGATCGTATGAACCTTCTCTTGCATCAACTGGTCATGGTTACGATGGTTGTCCTCGAGCAATTGCAGGTGGTCCACCATCTTAACCATTGACTTCTTCATAGTCTCGATTTGCTCATCTGGAAGAAATAAAAGAAGTTATACATGCGTCACGGATAAGTCGAATGGGACATACCTTGATCGCGGACGGTAATGGATAGAGAGCGAACCATGGACTGCAACGAGGCAACATTCTGCTGATATGCTGTGTTTTTTTCTTAAGGTTTAGCTTTGTACTCCGACCGACTAATCGACGAGTTTTCGTTTCCATCTGGGTATCGCATCACGCTCACTTGTCTTGACCCGGATGCGGTCTTCCATCTATGGTTTTGGTCGGCGTGAAAGGTGGTGAGCTTGTTATGATCCACATGTAAAGCTAACAGTCGCTTCACCAGGTCTGCAGAATCGTATTTCAAGCGATCTATCATAACTTGCTGGTCGAATAATCAGCACGAAGCGTCCGGTTGGCCTCGCATAAGGAGTCTAGCTCAGAAATCGCGCTCCGAAGGGCCAGCCGCAGTCGGCTGGTGTTCTCCGGACCCAACCGGTCCCCTTCACCAAGATTGCCAGTTATTCCAGATTCCCAAAAGAACGGTTTGGAAGGGACCAGATGGGAAAACTCAGGGGCGAACGGTAGGAAGCTAAAGTCGTCGTTGGGGAGATGAAGCTGGTCGTGATCGTGGCAGTCGTAGTAGTCGAGGCCGGAGAAGTTACAGTGGATGAATGGCTTGGACCAGACGAACTTGATCCCGGAGGCAAGACGCTGGCTGGGGAAGCAGCCGAAGAGGCAGGAAAGGAAAGAGGAGGCTGAACCGAATCAGACATGGCGGCCAGGTGGAAGATTTTGTTATGAGTGAGTCGAACTACAGTCGTTGCGCGACTGCAGTTAGTCTCAGGGGCGGCTGTGGTGGAGTGATTCAACAAAATCAGGAATAAGTGGTCCACACACGGCTGTTGATTGGTGGCTGGGAGAGCACCCACCAAGATGGAACAGTTGATGGGTGGGACGGGCTGGTTCTATTCAGGATGATATATACGTGATAACGGGTTATCGCAAACGTGGAGAAAAATAAGATGATACCGTTGTCACGCCCTGTCCAGAGACTAACGAACCAGCGAGTATCACGATTGGATGTGAATACCCAGGTACTGGACTGAGTTCGAGTGGGCGTGCGAAACCGGATCAGCCAAGATACAAATGATAAGCGGTACTAGAGACAGTGTGGTATATCAGGCACGGCAAACCCCGGTCATTGGAATGGGCCATGGACGATCCAAGTGTTTTGAGTTGATGAGATATGGAAATCCCGGTTGACCGGTCGAATAATTTAGTCCCGCCTTAGGATATGAAGATCAATTATATAACAGAGCATGACGCGTGAAATGGAGAGCTGTATATGCCTTACCAACTGGAACAAGCGACAAGGGTCAACGAACTTGCTCTCAATCAGCATTAAAAAATCAGATTGGATCCAACTCCAAGAGGAGTGCTGATTCAGGTTCAACCTGGTGCTTTAACATACTGTAATGGGGTGCCATTACATAAATGATATTTAAGTTGAAATATCACAGTTCAATTTGAGACTTAATGTCTGAAATGCAAATATTGGATTATAAGTTGTTATAATCCACCTTGAGAACAGATTCTAATATAATTATCTAGTCTAACAAGTAATCTAATGATAAAGATATCATTCTGAGCAGCTTTATATTACATGTTTGTATGATTAGTTTAGATTTAATAACTCTAAACCACTCATAATATATTCACTCTTAAACTTACCTTCTTCTAGACACGTGGCCTTAGGTTTATATATATTTAATATATATAGACTTAAGAAGCTTAATTAATAAATTAATTAGTCTACTCTAAAATTTATCTTAGGTAAACTAAGGAGGACCAAATTACATTAGGTCCTACTCAATTGCACGCTTCCTCACTGCAATTCTTACAGTGTAAGCCAGTAACAGCTAGCCTGTTACACATACAATGGAGGTCGAAGATAAGGTTGACAGAGCGGGGAAGGTTGATATTTTGGTGATCCTGAAGTGTTTCGAAGTGATCCAGGGCTGATTCGCCCTGATTCCCGTGCCGGTCCCGAACCGGTTCGGATCAGCCCCGAATCAACCTCCAAACGCCAAGAGAGAAGGAGTTTCAGCCAAGATCGGGTTTGAATCAGGCGAACAATGCCTGAGAGACCGATCTCAAGTTGGTTCTAAGCTGATTCTCGAAAAGTCAGGTTGGTTGAAGATCGACAGAGAGCCTGCTCGTGATCGGTCCAAACGTGGTATGGATCAGGTTGAAGATGCGTTGAAGATGGGTTTATGGTGGTACTGGAACAACTTTGTGACGAGATAGGCAAGATTGAAGCATGAGGTGGGTCACATAAGTTGGTGTATGGTACATTATAAAGTAGATATTGTATATATAATAACTTACCCCCTAAACAAAGAGTCGCTCCGCCGCGTGTCGCGGTTATTGGGAGCATAGTGTTAACTAGGCCCCTGTAGCCAACCTAATTCCCGGTTAAGATGCGCATAGACGCATTTTGGCTTACCGGAAGGCCCTCGACGGGTTTGTTTAAGTTTTCAACCCTCAACCCCTCTCGCGCACGTGTTTTAAACACGTTATATTAATTGAAAAGGTTTCGTGGAGATAACGTTTGTGGTTTACTGTGAAAGATCGAGGTTTTTATCGCGGTTTTCGTGGTTTCTCGTAATCACTCGTTTTATTGGCTGGCCTGATCGGACCAAGTTTCCCGATCAGTGCCTTGAGATACTTAAACTAAGTATCGACCCTGACTCGTTCTCTGGTGAAGATTTCCTTCCGAGAACACCCCTGTCTCGAGAAAGTCACGTCCTCCAACCTGATTCGAATCATCCTTCTCATCTAGAGTCCACCTGAGTGAGTGTAACCACCGAATACCAATGGGTACATAAGGTGAGATGAAGCTTAATATGGATTCTATCATGCTTGGCGACCAGTCAGAAGGCCAGAGGGATCGGATCAGTCCTGATAGTGATGATTCATCCGATCCTGATGCCGATCACGATCAACGGAGTACCCCCTCCGATAGTTGGTCGTCCGGGCTAGTGGGTATCCGAATTCCACTCAAAACCTCCGTTCTAGATTTGGAAATCGGCTCCACCACAAACTGGTATCTCCGGTTCGGCTTCTGATTGGAGCACCTCGTTATGAACCCCGTCAGAAACAACCGACACTTGCATTTCAGGTAGTATTTCGTCCAGTTCAGCAAGAATCCTTCCTGAATTCGTCGGTCCATCGTGTGAGGCATCCGGCTCAGCATCCCGTAATGTGGGCCCAGGCCCCTAGCCAGTGCCGGCCATTCTCCGGATCTCCTCTGTCGCTGGGTCTCTTGGTTGTTCGGATCCTCTCAACCATCGCCTGGTTGCGAGGGGTGTTTCGCAGTTTTACCGATGATGTATTCAGAAGTGGTCTCCAAATCAACAGAGGTTTTATTACTGGTATGTAGATACAGTACCATTCATAATTTTGTTATCCATCCTCAGTCCCGATATAGTCACTTAAACCTCACCTGTAACAGGCTAGCTGTTACAGGCTTACAGAGTATAAATTGCAAGTGAGGAAACGTGCAATTGGTTAGGAGCAAATGTAATTTGCTCTTCAATAGTTTAGGTAGGATTAAACTTTGGTATGGACTATTCAGTTGGTTAATAGTCCCTTAATTATATATGTTAATATAGAATTAAGACGCGTGGCTGCAAGACGGTATATTTAAGAGTGAATATATTATGAATAGTTTAGAGTGTATAACTATAATTAAATCTAAACTAATCATTCAAACAAAAACTGATCTAATAGTACTCTTACTATTAGATCCTCTCTTGGATTCGGTATTTGCATTCGGATCGGATTTCCTTGTGGACTATGATAAACATTCTAATATTTACAAACCAAACATTACGGTAAAGAAGACATCATGGTTGAGACACGCGGCGGCGCTCTTAAGCGCTGGTAACGTCACAAATAAAGCCTCCGCCTCAGCACCACATGCTGGGGTGCCGAACTCAATCAATGACGCCGCTAATGCAGCGTCAAGCAAGGATAGACCAAGAGACTCGTCGTCTCTGGTCGCTGATGCTGCTACGGCAGCATCCAAACGGGGGCGTGAAGGTGTTGCTGAGGCAACATCCCGCACGATAACACCTGCCGAATGGCGAGTGGCGAAGAAGACATCTTTGATGTTCGGATACAGTTCCGACTCCCAAAAGGAGGACGAGGAAGTCGCTGTCCTCCACAAGACGTTTGGTGAATCTATACTCGCTGGAAATTTATCGCATAAGGGCAATACTGTGGCAGAGTCGACCGCTGTCGATTATGACAGCGACGACTCTTACAAGCGATGGAAGAGGAATGAAATCGTATGTTCCCCTGGTCCGAGTCCTTCGCCGGGTCGCCGTAATGTTGACCCGACGCGAGATGATAGAGCAGGCGGCGCTCCGCCTGTTAAGAAACATCGGAAAGAAGTGGCATACGCCGCTTCTGGGTCGTCGTACTGCGTGTTCCTTACAAAGGGGGGTTTTGGACCCCAGCGTGGCAGTCATCACAAACGTGACTGCCAATATACGTTGTTCGACATCAATGCCCTGGATGACTGCGAAGACATCACGGAGCGCCGATTCGATCAAAGAAGAGACGATAGACGTCTGTACTTTATCGACCTATTCTTCCATGTTCGTTTATACACGAACCGAAAATGTTCGCAGAAGAACAGGAACGACAAAGACGCCCTTCATCAAAGTTGGATTGACTTTGTTGATAATTACAACAAAGGTCCTGATGATTACGTGAAACGATTTCGCGTAATGTGCGAGCGCTTTCCAAAGCACTCGCGTACAGGTAAAATAGAGTATCGATTACACCTGCTTCAGAGAAGGGGTAAACGTGGTGTCCCTCCTCATATCGACTGCCTTTATTGTCCAAGGGAGGGCTCCTCGTCCGACCGAAGAGGAATTGCCGGGGTACAGTGGTTTCTCTGTACCCCCCGAGATTAAGGGCCTCATTGATGCTCTTAATGCATCAACACCTATGGTTGATGCTTCCTCGAATTACGAGTTTGAGAAGAGGTATTCTTTTTAAACTCCTTCAGGAGGTCATGGGCATCAGCCCTCAGAACTTCGATCGGCCCCCAAGAGTCAAACGCTTGGTAATATCCCAGCCAACATACCAAGTACTCGGTACGCTGCCTCTTCCTATAAGGAACCACGTCTCCGAGGACGCGGCTAACGCGTACTGTTTGCCTCTCCGTTTCCGGATGGTCCGCAGTTGACATCTTTAACTGCGTGCCGAGTAACGAAAACGTTTCTTGCCAGAAACGTCCTGTAAATCTTGGACCTCGATCTGAGACAATGGTTTCCGGCATTCCGTGCAAACGGAATACCGTGTCAACGAATATCCGTGCGGTTTGCGCGGCAGTGACATTCGCTGACACTGCAGCAAGATGAACCATCTTGCTGAATCGGTCTACAGAGACCACGATTACATTCTTCTAACTGTTGTCGGGTGGAAGACCGAAGATGAAATGGACTTCTAATACTCCATTAGCGCGGCGATACTGGCAGAGATTGGAGGGGAGCCTGTGCAGAATGCGCGGAATTTACGCGCTGGCAAATCTCGCAAGAGCGTACGTACTTGCGTACCCATTTGTACTGATAACGCCAGTAGAAATCGCGTGCGAGAGAAGCGTATGTCTTCTCTCGACCTTGATGCCCCGGGATCGGGGCATCATGATACTCAAATAGTATCTGATGTTTGAGATCATCGTCGTTCTTGTCGTTCTTGTCGTTCTTAACGACGATGCGACTACCATCTTGTTGGTCTGTGCTGTAAGCAGCAGACCATCGTGCAATCGGTAGCGATGCACGCAAGCGCGGAGAAACTCGGGCAGTTCATCGCGCTTCTGATCCCATTGATTACTCAAGTAATCAATCAACAGACGTGTTTCTTCGTCTGTTTTGTACGCCTGGCGTTCCTGTCGCACAAGGGACGACGACAGAGCAGTGCAACGTATTGCGCTGGCGCTGATGCCTTCGGTTACGGACGGTTTCATCTTGTAATCAGGCCGACGGGATAGCGCATTTGCTATCACGTTCAACTTTCCCGGTTTATACTAAACCGTGAAGTTGCATTCAGCAAAGAATGACAGCCATCGTGCCATTCTTTGAGAAATGTGTGGTGAAAACGAGGGTCCAGTGCTTTGAAGTGCAGAGTTGGGAGTCGCTTAAAACGACCTCGCCGTGCTATGAAGTACTTTGGGAATACATCAGCGTATTTAGTACTTTGGGAATACGTCAGCGTATAAAAATACGCTGATGTATTCCCGTACTATGATGTACTTCGTAGTACGGCGAGGTCGTTTTAAGCGACTCCCAACTCTGCGCTTCAAAGCGCTGGACCTTCGTTTGCTCATTGGGAACGGTCTCGTTCCCAATGCGTTCTGCTTGCAATGTGGATATTCGTTCACGAATATCAACCACATCATCTGTTGCAACGATGACGCAGATCTGTTCTATCTGTCCATTGTGCGAATTCTTCACGAATTTTGTCCAGCTTAGAGTTGGAAGAGACATCACTTCCGAACATTTTTTGGAGGGTTATCGAGTGCTAGAGAATGGGTAGCTAATCCGGTCTCTGTCTCCGTCTAGACGTTGATCGTCTCGACGAACTCGTCCACGCGATCAGATGCGCTCGTCTGATCGATCGCCTGTTTTGCGACACGGTGATTGTTATCACTCGTGTGCAAGGCTTCTCCTTCATGGTGGCCACTGCCAACCATGGAATCTTCTCGCTCACGACTGTTCTCGTTCGTGAGTTCTTCATCTTCAACACAGGGGTTGTCTTCCCTCGTGTTGGTATCTTCATTCCCACGGCGACTGTATCCCACCGTGGATAATTCTTCATCACGACGACCGTCGTCGGTCGTGGACACTTGAACACGGGGCTGTTTGTCACCCGTGTTGCTCACGTTACCAACACGCAACGACTCTTCTGTTGCGCGTGTTAGTCCCACTGGACTCTTATCAGCGGATGTACCTTCCGCTGATAGTGTCAGATCAGATCTGGTGGTGCCATCACTATCCACCGGTCTGTCTGACGCTGCGGTTGTATCGTTTGATATAGCTGGATTAATCACAGGGTGATCGGTTCCTCTGGATCCACCGCAGTCGATTGGCAGGTTGACCCAGGCGATCGGTGATTTATGCTTGGACATCCGAGGGATGCCCGAGATAACATCGAGCATGTCGTCTAAATCGAGGACGATAAATTCATCCTCGAACGACAGTTCATCCATCACAAGGCGTGTTTGAATTACACGCTTTGAAATCGTCACGGTTGCACCTGTTGCTAACCGGACTGACAACATACTTCGTGGGGTATCAACCTCCACGAAATCCAACGACGTTAGACTTTTAGTTCCAACGAAATTGTATGACGCTTCTGTGTCAAACAAAGCGCGCATGGGAACAACGTTTCCTTGCGGCTTAACCTCCAGGGTGATGAGAGGTTTTTCTTCTTCCTGTACCTTTTGACAGAACATAGTCCCGTCTGGGGATATTATCCTCA
>MIQA02007034.1:0-11020 GCA_001887855.2 Sclerospora graminicola | reverse complement strand
GACTTTGTGTACCCGCCTGGCCGGTACAGCAGCCCCAGATGGTACCAACCCGGCCGGTACACCGAACCCGTCTAGTACCAGTCCGAATGGTACATTGTACCCCGCCGTCTCGGCCGGATAGCCACCCATCCGCGCTCCTCGGCCGCTGGCGCTTAGCGATTCCTTGGCGGCTTCTCATCCGATCCGGGTGCCTCCTTCATCCACTAGAACAATCATCTTCCTTCGGGCTCCCTCCACTCAGTCCTTACAAACAATCCGCCGCCTCGGCCGTCCGCCATCCGCGCCTCGGCTGTCCAACATCCGTGGCCTTGCCGTCCGCTTAGCCCGCCTGTTCGGCTATCCACGCCCCTTGTCAGGTCCACCAGCCTGATTTCCAGCCTGGCGCCGCCCGGCCGCTTGTAGACTTCCTCGGCGGCGACTATCCGGTGTCCGCGCCCTTGGTCCGTATTTCCGCCAATCGGGATGCGCCCTTTGGAAAGTAATTTACATTATTTCATAAGTCGCTTCACCACAATAACGCGCTGTACGGACACTTCAAGATCAAGGCGGATCAAGATCCGGCTCTGGTCGGGGATGTGTTCACCGAAGGTGACCCGGACCCCGATCCAAAACCTTCAGTCTTGGGGCGGCGGTCTTACATTGATGACATTCTCGTTACGGCAACTACCTGGGATTTACTGTGTGACAAAGTGGAGAAGTTGATGATTACGTGTGAAAAGTGGAATCTTTCGATTAGTGTGGTTAAGAGTTTCTGGGGAAAGACTAAGGTGACCTATTTGGGTCATCAAGTTTCGATTGCCGGATTGGAGGCTAATCCGAAGGATTTGGAGTCCTTGAGTAATCTGCCTTTCCCGCGATCCCTAAAGGCTATGCAATCCTTTTTGGGCAGCCTGAATTATTACAGTCGGTTCATCGAGGATTTTGCAGTCTATGCGGCGGTCTTGTATGAGTTGCGGGAGGTGGATTACCATAAGCTGAGAGAGCAGGATAGGCAAGCGGAGACGCAAGCCGGGCCGGCAATATCAACCAATGAGAAGGCGCCCTTTTCGGTTATTTCAGCCAATGAGAAGGCGCCCTTTTCGGTTATTTCAGCCAATGAGAAGGCGCCCTTTTCAGTTATTTCAGCCAATGAGAAGGCGCCCTTTTCCGCCCAGACAAGCGGCCGGCCCGGACGACCACATGACCTGAGCGATGGTGGCCTTTGGTATGTTAAAAGCGAAGATGGCGACCACACCGGTCCTGAAACATTTCGATGTTAATAAGACTCCGGTGGTCATCATCTACGCTAACAAGTGGGCCATCTCGGCCGCTCTCGTGCAAGAGCATGACGGAGTGTACTGTCCCGTGACCTTCACCAGCCGGACCCTGAAAGTTAATGAAGTCAATTACGGATTGGTGGATAAAGAAGTTCTGGCTCTATTACGGATCTTGGATGTGTGTTATACTATGCTGGTGTCTCGGCCTATCAAAGTACTATCCAGACGGTCGACCCTATCATGGCTCCTGACGGCGAATGGAATTGACGGCCGGCTGGGGAGATGGGCGGCCCTGCTGTCTCAGTGGTCCCTCGAAGTGATTAAGTGTACTAAAGGGGAAGAGGAAATATTGGGCACACTGGCTGCCAGCATTACCCCCAGGGCAGAAGTGGAGGAAGCACTGATAGCGATCGCACCTCGGAAACAGCCTCGACAAGCTATCGTATTACCGCCGCCAACAGTGGGACCCACGGAGGAACTAATGGTTTTGAGTTTCGACGGGTCGGCGAGTGTAAAGAAAGGGGTCGGGGCCTATAGTGCCATTGTGTGGAAGCTGCCCGAATGGAAAGTGGTCGCGGCCGCCTCGGATTTCACGCCTGGTATTACGGTGAACGAAGCGGAGTATAGAGGGCTGTTGCTTTGCCTAGATCTGTTGGCTGGCCGGACACAGGGGCGGATCATCATATGCGGTGATTCCAACCTAGTGATCCGGCAAATCACAGGAGAGATAGATTGTAAGGCGCCACGGCTGAGACTGCTGAACGATCGGGTCATGTCCGCCCTGCGGAAGTGGCCGGAACATGAACTGTTACATGTCAAACGGGAGTGGAACAACAGCGCAGACCATCTGGCCACCTTGGCCATGCGAGATCAGCTCGGTCTCACCGTTTCAGATCCAGGATTGTTGGACGGATTGGCGGAGATGAACAAGCTACCGGAGATAATCAAACCGGTCGCTAGAGACGAGGATCCCTCGCCCGGATCCAGCCGTTCCGTGGAAGAAGAATATAGCGACCGTGACTGGGAACAGGGCGTCCACGCCCGATCGGACCAAGAAGTGCCCTGCAGCAATAAAAGGTCCCTCTAGGCGGACCCCCAAGCAGGCCGGACGAGACTAACCACGGTTAGTAGTCAACAGTAAATGTTTGGAGTGGGAACGAAAGAGGAACGGATGGATATATTAAAGGAGAACTGAGAGAAATAGAAGAATTAAAGCAAGCCCGACTACTCATCCCCGTGGATGACTGTACTTGCCGTGGAGCCGAGTCACCCGAAGTCCAGGGTGGTCGGAGGGCCGTGCGCGGTATTGATTGCGCCAAGGATCTTGCTGGTCAATGGCCGCCAAGGATTTGGAAAGGGAGGTGGTCTGATCCAGCGCACCTAGGCCGGGATACCACGTCCCTCCTTCCGCTGCATTTCCGCTCCTGCGGTTTGGTAGATGGAGCATGAACGGGAAGAGAAACAGGTCCAAGTCACATTTACCATCCCGGATACCCTCCATGATGAACGCACACAGACGGACCCACGCCTCGGAAGCTCGCCCCCGACGATTCTTACGGGCAAGAGAGTAATTGCGGAGGGATTCGTCCACTCGCTTGTCCTCTGCAGAGATGTACAGGAAGTGGGTAGACTCCCAGATGGCCCAAGCGTGAGTCACGGTGAAATCATGAAGTCTCGCCTTGAATTCCGTGAACCATGGGTTGGATGGAAGCCCCATATCCGGCATCTTGGTGTGCAGGATTTTCCAAGGTTTGGTCTCCATGAGTGCGTCGATGGCGCCCGATCCCATCAGGTCAGGGTTCCAAGTCTCTGAGGATGGCGTCTTGTAAGATCGAGGGAACAACCAGAGAGGTGGACGGGATAGGGAGTGAGCGAGTTGGGAACTGGAGATATCAGCCAGACTGGTATTGCTCAGTTGCTCGACTGGCCAAGGTAGTATGGCGGACCGATCCGCCCCACTGGGGAAGCGCCCTCCCGATAACCACAGAAGCGGAAGTTTGGGAAAAGAGGGCGCAAGGGGTAGAGCACTCTTCCGGACCTTAGGTTTGGCTGCCGGTCGGGAGGGTCGACGTGTGGGACGTGACCCGGCCGGGGTTGATCGCCGTTTTTTGGCCGGAGTCTGGGAGAGAGGTTCTGCTGAATCACTCAGGTCGGGAGGAGTCAACCACTGATCAGGGATGTCCTCGTCGTTGTCTTCCACTTTCTCCTCGGCCACTCCGTTGGAACTCGAGTTACGCGCGACCGGAGCGGCCGGGGTGTCGACGATGCTGGGAAGCAAGGATGGGTCGGACGGCTCATGTTCTCCGGAGCCAAAACCTGCCGGCGGCGGAGTCTGCAGATCGATGATCTGATCGGATTCCATTTGACCCGTCGTTCGCCCACCGGAACTGGAAAGGCGGCGACGGGTATCCGCGCGAGAACGGGATAACGCAACACTGACTCGCTGGGCCTCGTAATCCTCGTCTTCTTCGTCATCATCATAGATAACCGAAGGGGAGGATGACCCTGAGTCCGAGGAAGAATCAGGCGACGCGGCCGCTGACCCGGACGGGACCACGGCCGCTGACCCGGAAAGGGGCGCCGCTGTCCCGGATGGGGCCACGGCCGCTTCGGATTCCGAGTCCTCTTCGGAATTAGAACTGGGGGTGAGACCGGTCCTACCGGGAGTGTATTGAGGAGATGGAAGAGGGGACCGTTTCGCGAACAAGCTGTCATCGCTTTCCGACCCGAGCTCTTCCCCGTCGCCCGACTTGTCCGGAGGACACTGGCGCGGGGGTGGGGATTCGCTCGGCTTCTGCTTCTTAGGCGGGTTAGCACCGGCCAAAGGAGGGCTAGAGCCGGCCGGACGTTTTTGGCCCCGCGATCCTGCCGAGGCGGACGAAGCGTTTGGACCGGGAAGGGGCGAGTCGGAGCCGGCGGGAAGTTCTTCAGGTTCCGACTCTGCTGCAGCGGGCAACGGGGCTGGGTTCGGCGGGTCTCCCCTCGCCAGAAAGTAAAGTTTAAACTCTCAGTGAGTTGATCTGCATCCCACGCTGATTGCTGTGCTAGCGCTGCGTCGTACCACCCTGATGATGCGATTAATCTGGACAGTTCTACGCACTCAGTCTTGATGTCGCTTCCTGGTGCTAGTCTATCTAGTTGCGGCCTTCCACGCAGTTAAAATCTCCGGCTAATATCACATTTCCATTCTCTGGTGTGTGCCATCGACCTACATCGCTAAAAAACTTAGAATGATTTGCGTTAGTATCAGCTGGAGCGTAAATATTAATGATCCTCCACTGGTCTAGCTC
Source organism: Sclerospora graminicola (assembly GCA_001887855.2). NCBI lineage: Eukaryota > Oomycota > Peronosporomycetes > Peronosporales > Peronosporaceae > Sclerospora > Sclerospora graminicola. The sequence continues at coordinate 6,474 of MIQA02007034.1, read as the reverse complement.
CACCGCTATGATGCGCTCTGTCCATTTACTGCATTTCCACGGCCTTGCTTTCTTTCCGCATTCTGGCGTCAACAGTATACCCACCCCGCATGCCTTAGTTGTCGATATGCTCCAGTACGCCAGTCTCTTTATCGGGTCTGTGTAATTCCACATCCGCTCCCACGCACTCGTCACCGCTTCTGCTTCAGCTGCTGTGGTAATGTGCGTTTCCTGGAGGATCGTGCAGTCTGCCCTCGTTGCACGTGATTTGTTCCTCCAAACCTGTAGCCATTCGTGTCTCAATTGCGCCTTGAAACCTCGTACGTTCTGTGTAGTGATGCGTATTTGATTCGGCTCTGTTTCTGCTGACTTCGTCTCCTCCCTCTCCCCTCGCATTATCTCTATATCTACAAGTGTTCTTCGACTATACGCATCACACGAGTTAGTAAGCCGTTGCACTTCTTCCTCGAAGAGATCTGTCGTCTCGGTGCCCTTAGTACATGAGGAGGGGATCAAGTGCAGAGTCCCCTGATACTGATCCCCTTGTGGTTGTTCCGTGTTCCTCCCTCTGTATTGAAGGTGAAACTTTGGTTAGTGCTGTAGCAAAATATGACGCAATATCTTGCCACACTGATGCGTCTTCCTCCCCCAGCCTCTGCGTTAATTCCTTCATTCTGTCGACGGTCCGCTGAGCCTTCTCTAGGCGAGTTATCTTCTAGGTGATGCTCTCGTTGGGCATTGCTTCTTCTCCCAGAATCGCCGCAATTTGTGTGTGATATATGTTGTTGTTGTTGTAAAACGTAGTCTATTTAGTAAATTTTAACTATTAGCTACAATAAAATCCCTTAGTACTCGATGTAAACCTTCCCCTGATCGATACTCTTCTTGTCGTAACAAAAGTAAACATTTTTTACGATCAATAGGTCGGTCGCGCATCTCACCCTGGATGCTGTCGAGACATATCTGCAACCGGATTCCTCGTATCCTTGAACCTGAACACCGCTTTTCAAACTCAATGACCGCTTGAAGTTGTTCCAAAGTCTTTTTCCAGAGAAAACCTAGGTGTTCCCGCGCATTCCTTCTTATTCCTTGGAAAATATGTTCATTACGAAGCTGCCATAACCACGTCGCTCCTATCGAGCAAAACGCCCACCACAATCTGTTCATCTCCTTACTGCACGCTGTAGCTTGATGCCCACATCGAGTTTTCAACCTCTGCATAATTACTGGTGAAATTGGCGGTGCCTGCCGAGTGACGAAATGCCATTTGTATGCATCTATCTCCTTTGCATTGGCCCACCAACCGTTCCATAAGCGTAACACACGTGTCCACAGTTTCTGTGCACGCGTACACCCCCACACTATATGTGTGACCCCTTTCCCGGGTTCTAAACAATGAACATTCATTGTGCACCCGCCTTGTGATGAATATCCATCGTAAAAGCAATTGAGTTGGAACGTAGCCATTCGATACAAACACCAACGTTGATAATCGGAAAGCATGTGGTCATGCTTCCACACATCCTTTGTCGTCTGGTCTTGCACAAAACCATTCCACGTATCTCTCTCCCGTTTGCACTGCCATCGCTTGTCCATTTTGTGAAGTGACTTCGCAATTATCTTGTAATAAAGTCCTCGGAAGGTCCGCCGTAGCCATTTTTTGATAGATGTAGGACGTACATCTTCACTCGTCTCCCATGCAATACCGTGAATGGCCGGATAGGCTTCAAAAACCAAGCCATGTGGCTTCTTTGCCTCCTCATCACCACTTAACTTCGGTTCCTTTGTGACCAGCTGGACACAGTCCCAGTAAAGTCCATCCTGTCGTTGGCGTAACACACATTGAGTGCCTGTCCTTTTATCTGCTCCTGTTATCGTCCTTCTGCTTTGTACTGTCCAGTCCATCTAAATCCATTGTTGAGGCGTCCAGAGAAGTCGTACTGGCCCTGGATCCCCCAGCAATTGCCCTATCGCTACTCGTGGGGAGCACAAGATTATTGTAAGTAGCCATCTACACACCTTTGCTCTGGTATGGCCCTTCCCCGCCTCAAACTTCGCCGTCCATGCATACGTGGTTTCAGACACTCGTTGTATGCCCAAGTCTCCGATCTTGCCCTTGACGCACCGCTCGTATTTCCTTGCAGACATGACTCCCCCGGTTGTGTGTGATATATGTGTGCACATATCGCCATGTATGCGAAATCTTTTTGTTATGTGATGCACATATGTTCCACAAGAAATTACCCCCATACTTGTTTGCCTTGATGAAATTCCAGTCATCCCGGCTGTGCCGTATGGCTTCCTTCTGCTGTTCGCCCGTGACAGTCCTGACTCGTCGATTCCATTCACTGATGCGTAGTGTAAAGTCATTTCCATACATACCAGCTTGGGTGTTTCCACTTAAGTGTTCCCAGCAATCTGTCCACCATCTTCGTGTTAGTATGTGCATTACTTCGCTACTCATACCTTCAATTATGCGGTGAGGATGACTGAAACATTCCAGTAGCTGCATAATAGCTATCCCTTCCTTCGCTGCTGCAAGCCGCCACACCCTCTCTCCTGCTTCTGCGTGTGGGAATGCTGTTCTTGGTGGTGGTTCCACACCACCTCCATCGTATTCCAAACTCGTGCACACTCAGGTCCTACATTCCCGTTGTCTTCTGTCTCAGGGGATGTCGCCTGAAGCTCGTCAAACAGCTCTCTCTGCACTGGGGCAACAATTTTCTCTGTGGCGCTGTGATTCGAACTGTAAGTTTCTGCTACGGCTCGTTTTTTGTGCATGCGCCTTGCTTCAGCATCCTCAATTGCAGTCTCCGCAGGCGGTTCCTCTGGTACTTGCTCCATTGCTTCGTCTGTTTGGTGTTCGTCTGTGGCTTCTGTTGATATGGTTGTCCCTTCTTCCAGTAGGTACTATCCTTGTGTATACTGGTGCCATTTGACTAACACCTCTTCTCTTAACTCATACGTTTCCGCGAAGAACCTTCGTACGCGTGGATCTCGGAGATTCACTTGTAGTAGTTCCTCTTGATTCGCTGCTGAAAGATACATAACAGTATCAATGAGAAAGTGTAAAATGTCTGCAGTACCTGTTTTGCCGTCGGTTAAGAGGTTCTCGATTTTATTATGGAAGAATTGCGGCGCTTGCGATCGTCCTCCATCATCCGAGTGTGCATGTTGCGTCACCAGCTGACTTCCTGGAGGGCCCGACATGTCCATATCCTCTATACTCTCTTGTGCCTTTTCTGTTGTGGCGTGCCCTTCTTTGGACCTCCATCCATGCGTATACGCATGATAATGTGCCGCGTTGAAGTGTAGAATCAGCGGCTTTTTTCCTTTTCCGTGAATAGCATCTTGCTTTAATGCTTTGACCTATGTTACACACTGCCCTATTGGCATCGGGTATTCTCCACACGTCACATACTTCTTGCGCTGCGCCATCCTTGTCTCCGGGGCATAGTGAATGGCTCCAACTGATCTGCCCCTCTCGTCTGCACTTATCACGAATATATGCCCCTGTAGCATGGTGCCTATGCATCCTAATGTGTCGTTACTGCCCCACATTTTACAACTTACCGCAGCTTCTAACTCTGAAGGACTACTGCCATATTCCTCCAAATACCGTTTGAATTCTACTTCGGATTGCCGTCCCGTCATTCGGTCATACCCTCTCCCCAGACTTCTGAGGGTTTGTTTTCTAATGCCAGGCGGATACTTAAGCTGAAAATCCATGAGCCCTCTTGATGAACAGCCTTTTTTTAAACTTGCTGTCGCTTCTTCAAGAATCTTCGGGTTTGCTCTCAGCGATGAATCGTAGAGCGCTTGCACAATACTGTAGGCCTGGCAGTTCCCTGTTGCTGCTGTGGGTACCTTCTGCAGCTCCATAGCCACTAGCGCCTCTCGTAGTGTGTACTCCTTACGTGCTGGTTCATCCGGCTCCTCCCATGCAAAGTAGTGAACTGGTCCTTCCTTTGCCTGCACATCATTGCTTAATTTCGTTAATACATCGTTAGCATTGCTCTCAATTAATAGCAAGTCTGCAGCTGAATTGAGGCGGGCCGTCCCATCTGAGTTGCTCGCGGTCGGTGTTTGTTTGTGCACCTTTTGTTGTTCCCGGGTTTGCAGACCCGTCCCGGGTTGGGTTTCTGCCAAATTTGGTTTCTTTTTGGGTCTGGGTTGGTTACCCGGCCCTGTTTGAGATGTGTCTTTTATCGGTTCATTAACCGGTTCACCTCGGCCCGGGTTCTCCTTCGCTTTAACGGTTGAGACATCTCCTTCTACTTTCTCACTTCCCCGCTTTTTCCGTTTAACTGTAGTCCAGTTATCTTTTTCCTCTTGAAGCGTCGCATCTGAGTGATCCTCCTGCTTCGTTGTTTCTTCCTTTGGCCCTGACGGCCCGGCCGCATTGGCCTCTTCCTGGACCGACTGACCGGTCACTGTTTCCTCTGGTGCCGCCTGTTCCGAGCACGACACCTTGTCCTTGAGTCGTCGCTTTTCGTGACGTTCATCCTGTTGCTGACAATTCTTCCGAATTTCTTCCCGCAAGGCTTCCATGCTCGCGAATATCGGTTCCGGTGAGTCTATCAGCTCTACTTCTTCCACTGTTACTCCTAAACATTTTTTTTGTTTTCAATTGTTCTGTTGACAGAGGACAGCCCCTCATTTGGTGCCCTGCACCACCACACCGCATGCAGTGAATTTGTCCCCTTGTGGCCGGGTGTTCCAGCGTTAGCACCAGCCCACACCACAAGATCCGTTCGATGCCCCGTAGCTGGCTGGGACACCCGCTTGCGTCTATCACTATTTCCCAGTCGAGTGACGTAGAAGATAGTGGACTGCTATGATCCAGTTCTTCGAACCGGAATTCTACTTGGATAATCGTCTGCAGATATCCGTGGAGTTTCATGATGTCAACATTTCGCGTTACATTGCGCACTATGATGACATATTCCGGGTGGAACCCCATTCCTGTTCCGTTCCCGGGGATTTTTCTGTCCCAGACTTTCTCTGCGACTGGCTCTTTTTAATGCATGTTACGTAGGCCATGCACTTGCTTGTGGTATGGGACTGTGACCCCCACATACCTCTTCGCTATTTCTCTTGTTAAAAAGTATAAATGCAAAGTATGTTCTGATTGGTTATAGACTTCATTTTAGACAGCATCTCCCAAAGTTTTCCATTATCCATGCCACGTGCAGTTGCAGCCGTAGATATACTTTCTTGTAGGCTTTTAGTACTTTGAAAGGCTTTCTTAATGGCCTGTTCACCACGTAAGTCCATCACCAGACATCCTTCAACTCTAACTCTTATGGTTAGTACTGATCTTAATCGATCCGCCGACGTCATGATTTGTCTTAAAAACTGAGGAAGAATTCGAGCTAGAATAGTTCCTTCTGCAAGTCCTTGGACAATAATCCATTCTTCCTGACTGCCTTCACGAAATTTCCGCTTATCCTTGCCAGTCCATTCTCTTTCGCATATCTTCTTGAGAATTGCCGCCCTTTCCGCAGAATAAATTGCTGGATTAAACAAGTAGTCTGCTGATACTGTTGTAGTAGATTTTACCACTGGGGCATTTCCTGTTACCTTGTTGAGCCATCCTTTCAAAACACTGTCGCCTTGTACGGCAACCTCAACTTGACAACTGCCGATCATTCGTGCTAACACATGTTCTAATGGGAGATTGCTTCGTGCGGCCATAGAGCATGCTGCTGCTGTCTTGTTCTTCCATACCTTCCAATCCATTGAGTGTTTAATAACTACTAATTCGAAAAGATCTAGCAGACGCTCTAACTCCCCTTGTTTTAGTTCGGGCCATTTGCGACCCAAAGGCTTCTTCCGTCTTTGGCCTTTTTCGTCCTTGTCAAATTGCCCTTTGTTGTCGCCTTGATTGTTCCCCCTTTAGGCTTAGGGAAAAGCAGTTTGAAGAGCTGCTGTACCACGTCCAACCATGTTTGTAGACGCGGGCGCACCTGCTCTGCGTCCGTTAGTGCTCGTACGAGCACCTGCGCCAGATCTTCTGGGGTGTTCTTGGGTCCCCTTTTTTTTCTGGCACTGACTCTTTACCTGAGTCTTCCTGAGATGACACATCCCCCTGTGTCGACTGAGACGTGTGCTCTTTGTTTCCATCTTCCACACGACCGTCCTCTTGCTGATACACTACCATCGCGCCTTCCTCTCCGCTCCGTTCACTCGCTTCTGAAGATTCCTCCATTATCTCATCAGCGTCCGTAGTCTGCGACTCAGCGATCACTTCGTCTATTTCAGGAGGGCTTTCCTTTTCCTCCCCTTCAGTAGCGATCTCAACCTCCCTTGTCTCGCCTTTCACTTGTGGTGCAGCCACCCCCTCCTCAACCGGCTTGTCCGGTGGCTTCCTTACTTATTTCGGGTTGATACCCGGTAACGTCATACCTTGAGCCTGTTAGCTTTAGTTTTTCAGAGTAGTTCGGAACCCTGCCGTATCAGGCAAGCTGGGTCTACACGACAAATTCGGAACTG
>MIQA02007030.1:0-17567 GCA_001887855.2 Sclerospora graminicola | reverse complement strand
TTGACACATCTGCATCTCTCCAATATGTAATATAACTTGGTATTCCCAGATCATCCGCCGGTTTTAAATTTTGACCACACTCCACTTTGTCCATAAGCTCGTCGGGTCGCCAGGATAAAAAGGTAATGCCTTGACCTACTTAATGATACGAGCGATCTGGCAGGACAGTCTTGCATAAAGCCCAATGAATGTGTCCGACCCATAGATGCTACCGTGGTATCAGCTTCCTTGCCCTGACAAGAAATCAGTCGTCGCAACACTAATCACTAGCTTGTCCACATCATTGCTTCTTAACTTGTAAACTTCATGCCGTATGCTATCCACTTGTTTCTGATACGGTGAGATTATGAGCAAGGTACGCATTTTTGGTCGAACCACTTCTTCTGTGTCCGATCTTAATGTCCCATAAATTCGTCGGATTAGCTCCAACAATTTAATGCCCAGTCAATGAACATTTATGAAGCTCATCCATATGACTTTGTGCCACACCTTCCGATACCAGATCATCAAGCGTGCTGATCCATATGGCATGTTCTGAGCCTAAAACATTTTCTTCGGTGTGTCTTGAAATCCTCCCTTTCCATTCTGCGCACGTCACTGGAGGTAGCTTCAACTCCTTCAAAAAACTTTAATTGGGGAGGCTCGATCAACGATCTTGTACGGGTAAAACGTCTGCAGGAATCTTTGTGTTCTGTAATGGGTCGAAACTTGCTGTCATTACGAGTAATTCCATAAAACGACTGGGACTTTCATTCGCCGCGTTGAGCTCGTGATGCTCAAAAGACTGTAAAAATTGACCCACGTTATTTTATGGCCGCTCCGCCGCATCCATTCGTGTAATATCTGTTGGTTGTTTTTGTTCGACAAAGATGTTTACGCGTATATTTGGTACGGATCACCAATGGCTACCGTCACTTCAGTAGTGGGACGTAAAGCATGCAATAGCGCAAATTTGCAAGTAGGCGCCCCTTCATCGTTAATGACCAGGTGAAATCGCAAAGAACAATATTCCCGTCGACTCAGTTGAGATAATGTGGCTAAAATTATTTATCATTGCGCCACACACTATACAAAGCTTTATTCATAACCGCTCAGCTGTAGCGATTCCATCCTGTAGTCCGCAAACGTTCTCTTTCCGTTCGCTCGATTTCACTGATGAAACGTCTTTTGCAGTTTTCAACATCCCGCATCTCGCCTTTGGTGTTCCCAATCGCAATCTAGCATCGGCATCCACAATATTCGATGTCAACAATTTCCGTAAATTTTCGTCAATGGTCGCATTGGTCTCAGACGCTATAGCAATTGTTCTAACTGGGTATGTCTCCCAAAAGGCTGCCACTAACGATGAAATGGTGGATGTTTTCCCACACCCGTAGGGTCCTCGCGCCAGGATAACACCCTTCTTTGTCAATCCTTCGGTGACCACCTTGCCTTGCTTTACATCCAGATTTCTTGCACAATGCCTGTATATTCTGCCTCCGGTTGCCTTGGGTACTTCTGCTTCATTCTTTTCCTCAGTTATTGGATTCCGATCAATAATCCTTTGGATAATGTCAGGTACTGGGTTCATGGCTGACAGTTCTTCTACAGTAAACAACCGTCGAATGTGATTGAGTATATTCGTCTTGGTCTCCCAGAATAAATGATCCACATGAATCATTACGTCTTTATTATGTGTGTTCGTCATAAGGATACTTTGTCTAGCAAGTGACAGCACTAGTCCACCATCAATCACCACGTATTCGTGTCCGTTGTGGTAGTACAGTTCTCCTACGTTCCATGATCGGATTGACCCAACACGCTTTTCACTAGTCATCCCATTCTTGCATAATTGAATGTACAACAGACTGACTATCAATGGCATAACATATTCCACGGTAATGAAAGCTGTATTGTATGTTCATTTGTCTATAATACAGTGTCCCACTCCATAATTCGACACTTTTTACTGCACAACTTGATTTGTACTGTACTTTCTAAAGTCATCAAAATCTCGTGAGACGTGCTGCACCAAGCGTTGTTATGTGCTGCCAGTGGCATAGCTAACCAGGTGTCTGCCTTTGATTCGTAGGTATCCAGGTACACTTCTTGGTCTTGCAAATACTTCCAATGTCGACAGGTACCAGTATGTTTGAACTGGGGATCGTTGGTGGCCCCTTTTAGGCAGCAAAGTTTATCTCTACAGGGCCCATACGGCCCTCCCCACCATTCTCGTAAAACCCCAGCCAAGGCTGATCGATCTCGCCCTATCAACATAGCTGCTACAACCATCAATCGCACATCCCCAATTATTACCCGCGAGGGTTCTCATCTTGTCGCAACTTTAAAAATTGCTTTGTATTGTCTGATCCATAACTTCAAGTATTCCAATTGATATAATTCTCCCATTCTTGTTGTCTGCGTAAGGAGGTATTATACACCTTAAGTAGCGTAGATCTTTGTTTTACTCGACGTTTCCATACGTAACTACGGCTACCTGCTGAAAAACCACTATTTTCCCCAATGCCAAATGGCTGAAGGGTCCGTACTCGCAGTCTGTAACTTCCTTCTGATTCTTCCGTATTAGGGGTGTAATAACCCCTAATAAAGTCCTTTCCTTTCTGCCTCTTGCAAGTCGTTTTCGCTACCCGATTTATCTCCACCCTCGTATCCCACCGTGTCGGCATGAATCTGGTCTGTAGTGTCACCTACCTCTTCCGAGACATCTGACTTCTCTTTCCCGACCCAGCAGCACCCCCCCCCGGGACAAATGTCCTCTCGGGATGGGCCTTTTCCTCTCATAGTCTCCCTATGTTCTTCCATTGGATGTTTTTCGCCCATTGACTCTAATTCACCTTCTTCTAAAGTAAAATCCACTATGGTGTCACCCGCACAACCGTGAGATTCCGATATGTGACTTGAAACTTCACTGGCACTATCCTCAGTATCCTTCCATCCTTCTGGCGGAGGTCGTCGTAAATCTCTGCTCTCCTCCTTGTTGATCGACGATCTACTGTTGGAATCAGTTTCTTTTCTCTCTTCTGTCCTTCCAGTTTTTGTTTCGCTAATGACATCCATTGTGCGTGGATAAATCGCCATGGTATCCCAGTGTTTTTGGATATTTGGCGACATACTTTGAACTTCGGCTTCTCGTTTTCAGCTGCACCTCGTAATATCAGTTCTTGTTCGTCTCCCCAATACATCGTAAAAGCATTCCTGCTTCACCTTCTCCATATTTTTTTCAGAGCCGTTTCATACGTCCTTCAATAGCGACCTTCGCTCGCAATACCGTCGGTCAATTGCATACTCGTCGTTGTTTCTCTAGCTGTTGGCTAATAACGTTGTAATTTTTGCTTCCTTCCGCCTAAATCCTAAAAGCACGTCATCCTCCTTTTTTTATCCATCGTGAATCCGCACGACCCGTATCACCTGGTTCATTTGCCTTGGGGTCATCGCCTTTCTTCATACTCTCCGCCCAGTGGTTTAGCTTGGATTCTATGGCTCGCACAGTTCGTTTCCGTTTATTATTAAGGAAAGCTTTTATTATATTCCTCAAGCCACTGTTTTCTCTTCGTTATATACCGACGCTTGATACTCTTTACCCACTCAATCTCTTTGTCATCCCACGCTTCAAATTTCCGCTTAGCAATCCACTTGTGTTTATATGCTGTTGCTGTTCTGAGCGACCATTGGTTACGCTTACAGATGTCATGATACTGTCGTTATAGTTCGGCATTTGACGCGCCTCGATTGGTTGGCACGTCCAATAAGGCCCTAAGTGCTGCCACTTGTTCTTCTATCCAGGGCTTGGTCGTGACGGCAGGCTCCTTTATCTTCTTTATCTTCTCCTGCAGTGCGCTCTCCACTTGACTTTTGCTGGCGGGTAGTTCATTACTCTTCTCGCTGTGATCATCTGTGTCGCTTTTTTCTTTATCGGCTTCCTTTGCCACCTTCTGAGGTAACTCCAAAGGCGATTCTGTACCGCTCATAGCACTCTGCGCGCCTTCTGTGTCGATCGGGATTCCTGTCGTAATCAGACGTTGTTCCCGTTGTAATGCTGTTCTTGTAATTTCTCCAACTCTCTAAAGGAACTTTGTCCCATCCATCCAACTGTTTGTGTACCACACACCAATTGTGAACTTGATAAAATTCCGCGCCGACCTGGACGATTTTGTCAACAACAACAAAATCCTGCACCGGCCCGGACGATTCCCGCACCGGCCCGGACGAATTCTATCGAAATAATCCAGGCAGTACCGTGAACCATTCGAAAGTGTTCAAGTCAATACCGTAACTCCGTCGAAAATAGTTTAAGCGGTACCACGGGCCAATTCTATCACTTATCCATTTTATCCCCACCCACGTAAAATATTTCTTTTAGGTATACATTCTGGGGAATATTACAACATATATATATTTCCACCGCTTCAGCGACATACATTCAAAGTCGCTGTATCATGTTATACATATTACTCTGTGCTTCTACGGCGCCCATTTAAGGCCGTTTCATCACACTTAATTTTCCTAATGCTTCGGCGGCACACATTAAGGCCGTTTCATTACATATCTCTTTGCACGCATCGATATAACACATTCAGTCATTCCATCACGCATATAAAAATCCATTCTTCTACGACCTACATTTGAGGTCGTTTCATCACATGTGCTAGTCTACATGTTTCTGCGGCACACATTTAAGTCCGTTTCATAACATGCGGCAATCATGACAATCATCGAAACCAATATTTGCTCCAATCATATTGTAATTTTGTTAAGATTACATCTTCCTCTCTGAATTGCACCACTCGTAATGCATTCTACAGCGTCAGTCCTCGTGTTGCTTATTCTTCATGTCATGATTGCCGGAGTCATCTTCTGAGTAGTCATCTGATCTTACTCGTGCGTATGTAAGTGCATCGAACTCGGGCCTTCACTCTTTCTGTCCACAACCAACTTGGGTCCGTGGAATGTATTTTTCTTGAACTTGCGTCAGATGGCTCTTCTACCATTATCTCCATCTGCAGTTTGTTTATCTCCTTGATTTTTTTTTCTTTACTCCATCATCCATGTAATCATCCTCTCGTCCCACTTCATTTTCCGCTGTCCTTCCATGCTATGTTCTTCCAACGTTCCGCCATCCTTCTTCCATCATGTTCTTAGCACTATTCGTCCGCTGACTCTGCATCATCGCATTCGTCCACCGTTTGTGCACCCTTCATTCAATTCTCCCAAGCTTTTCTAGCGTCATATTCATATAGCAACCGGTGCATGTGAGGTTATCTTGATTTTCCTAAGTGGGCTCTTCGAACCCCTTCCACTGTATGAGATACTCTCGTAGTCTACTTCCATTTTTCGTCCGAGTCTTAACACGGGAATCCACAATTTTCTCCACTTCCTACTCATCATGTCGCACCAACAATTCTCTGGTAACAATTCTTCTTTCAGATCGAGCTCATCGTCGACTGCGATACTGTCTTGTGGCCGTTTCATCCGCGAGATGTATGGTTTAAAACATCCGATGTTTACCAACGGGAAATGTTTTGTGTCTGCCCCTTGTAATTTAAGCCGATACACTGATTCGCTCATCCGTTCTTGTATTAGATAGGGCCCATGGCACAGTTGTGCCAGTTTCCTCACTAATCCAGTCTTCACTAGGTCCTGATACTGCCACACTAATTCTCCAGGTTGGTATACCGTACGTGTAGTAGTCCATAATCCATCAGCCAGTTTCTCGTTATGTTTCTTAGACCTTTCTGCCATAAGTGTCGTTTGGATGAACTCGGCTTGCCTTCTGGATCGTTCTTGTTGATCAATCGATTTTTGTCGCCACCTCAATGCTTCTTTTTCTGGTAATGATCCGTCTTTGGGGGGTATCATTGCCTCCATTGTCGTTCGTGCGTTTCATCCATGCACCAAATAGAAAGGAGTCTGATGATGCTGTAAACTTACGGAAGTATTGAGCGCCAAATCCAACTGATGTACATATTCGTCTCAATCTCGCTGCTCTTCGTCTGAAATGTAACATTTTATCGCCTTGATCACTGTCTGTACTGATCGCTCTTGTCTACCATTCGCTTGTGGTCTGTATGCAAGGGCTGGTCGTTGCTTCTGTTTTATCATGCGATTGAAATCTTCTAAGTACTGAACTCACGAATTTTGGTGTACCTATCATGTCGTATGATCTCTTGCGCACCAAATCTCTTGAATGTGCCTTTTATATATGCCTCTGCTACGTCTTGTGCCGACGTAGAACTCATGGGTACGATAACAATGTATCCAAGGAGCACACAGATGAAGCATAGCAATGCTTCATGTCCTTCGTAAGTCTTAGGTAAAGGCAAAATAAAATCCATAGCTAGCACTTGAAACGGTCTCGACGTAACTATGTTTCCACTTGATAGCTCTTCATATCTCTTTCCCTTTAACTGTCACACAGTCTTTACACGAAGCTATTAAATTTTCAATTTGAGCGTACATACCCCTCTAATAATACATCCTCCTCAAGCGTGCATAAACGTTAGTGTTTCCTTGGTGTGTACCGCTTCCCGCGTTTGTGTGGTATGCGTGCAAAATATCTTCGCGTAGCACATCCGGGACGACTATTCGTAGCGTATCGTTCTTGTTTATAGTAATATAACACCCCCGCAGCGTCCATCACATAACCCACTGGTATTCGTGCTAGCCGTTTCAGGGCATTTGTAGATGACAATAACTCTTCTTTACCACTCAGATAGGCGATAATCTGTGCACACCATGTATCCGTCTGTTGTGATGTCGCTATTCTGTGAAATCACTCCTTCTGATCTGCACTACCATCTGTTCATCAGTGGCTGCTGTCATGCTAGGCTTCACTTGGTGGTTGTTTACAGACCGCTCAACCCTGTTTCTACTCCTGGCTTGCCAAAGTCGTGACTGCTTCTGTCTTTTACTTAAGCTCCGAGTAACCGCAAAAACTTGTTTTATCTCATTCTGTTGTTCTCCTCCGTCATTTATTCCATCCAACTCCAAAATAGCCGAAATAACGTCAACCTGACCACACTCATCTTTCGTTGGATACAACAGGGTGCTCAGCAGCTGTAACCCCATCCTTTCCTCCACCGAAGTAATCTCTCCGAATGAAAAAGACATCAGTGCCTTATGCGTCAACGAATCCGCTGGTTGATTTGTTTTCGTGCAACATGGATCAAGCTAATGACATCAAACTCCGAGAGTAGTGTTTTCACTCTGTTTAACCATACTGCCAAAGTCGCTTGATTGCACCGTAAATCCCCATTAACTTGTCCAGCTACAATACGAGAGGTTCCACACACAATCGCTTCTTGTAACTTGTAACGTTTGGCCAGTACAAGGGCTCCAATCAGTCCATGATACTCACTCTCATTCACTGTCAATTCTGATTTGATGTTGTATTCGGCCGCTGCCACATACCAAGTCGGTAGTTTCCATAAAATCATACCGAGGACCCAAGCTTTTCTCCCTTTAGCCTTACTGCCCCGTCAAAATTTAGCACAAAACCATCACTCTTTCGATCTTACTCGGGGATTGGCCTCATCACCGGTATAGTTTTCTGGTTTTTGAGTGGTGCTATATATCCTCCGGTACTTCGTCAATATTCTTCCACGGAATTATAGCAGCTGACATGGTGGCTGGTAGGCCTTCCGCCCCTTGTTCCTCACGAATAATCTCCAAAGACCATGCAAATAACGTGGCAGGCCATTGGATTACTCGTCCAGTCGAACGTTTTGATGTAAACAACCACTTCATAGTCAAATATCTCGTATAAACTATGACATGTTGACCGTAAAGAAAATGACTCGTGTCGTTCGGGGTCTTCAATAAAGCTAAAACTTCTTTCTCTGCTCCCGTATATCTTGTTTTCGCATCTTTGAACACTATACTTATTAAGCGTACGGGATGTAAGACTCCACCATAGCCCTGACATAATTTTGATTTGTGTAGATTACGACTGTCAATGGCTTTTTTCTTTGCAAATGTCGTGACAAAGGTGCTTCTACTAGGCGTTGCTTCAATAATTCAAACGCTCTTCTTGCCTAAGATAATTGAGTGCCGTCCCGCAACTTAAGATCTGTAAGCTCGTACAGTGCAGCCGCAAATATAGCAAGTTGTCAATGAACCGATGATATTAGATCAGACTACCCAGAAACAGTTGTATTCCTTTGATCGTGTGGGGAAATGGTATCGAAAGCACTGACTCCAAATTCCTTGGGGCTGCTGAACATTCCTTGCCGGGATATCCTGTGTCCAGGAAACTCCACACTTTACTTCCCAAAAAATCTCTTAGGGAGACAAAAGGTGATTCTCCAATACTTGAACGATTCCAGTAAGCATTATAACACCATGCATAAGCCGCCCCAAGTATTCGCTCCAAATGTTACATCATCGATATAAGATCGTCGTCCGATAACCGGTTATACTGACGATCGTTCTGCCTCACCTAGATGAAATACATCTTCTGTCAGGTATAAATCGATTTCTTTTTGCGGCAGACTGTGTAACATCTTTGCCTCTTCTACTCCGCCTCGTCATAGCCTACCACAGTGCATGGAGTATATTTATGTTCAATACGTCGAACCATCGTCCATAGTGTGTTGTCTATGATCCTCTGATATATCTGAGGCGCATTCTTGAGGCCTTGAGGCATCTGTAACCATTTGAAATGTCCTAATGGGAAAATGAACGCCGTAATGAGCCGTGCTCACACTGTCATCAATATCGCCCAATATCCACTTGCATTATACCTATAACACAACCACATAACGTCTCAAAGTTTGCCAGTAAATCTTCTATCATGGTATAGAGTACACCAGTAACTTCGTCATTTGATTGACAAGGCGATAGTCAATACAAAGTCAAATTACCTTCTTATTCTTCTTCAATACCAACACGATGGGAGACGCCCATGCTGATTGCGAATATCGGAAAGGTTTAGCTTGTAGGAGTCCTCGCAACACTCATGTAATTTTCCCATTGAATGCATTGGGACACGCCTTGCTTTCTGTGTTTTTGGATTAGCTCCTTCTACGTCTACATCACATACCACATTCCTAGCTGCTGGTAGTAAACGCATTACCCGAGCTAATGAATCCGTCTTTATACCTTTCCAGTATTTTTCCGTAGCAATGCAACTTCTTGAGGTATCGTATGATCCGGCTCCCGTATATCTGCCTTTTCCATATCCACAGGTGTACTGGTATCCACTTCGATCTCTGGGATAAGAGCCAGCTGCTCCGACATAGCATCCGCTGATAACTCCACCCCTTCGTTTTGCAATCTAAATGTGATTGATCTACCTTGCAGGGTGAATTAGCGTCGATGGGGTAAACTGCAGGCGTACGGCTGGTACACTCATCCAATTTAGTTCGCCAGTCTTACTCCTTCGAATAACTCAGCATAAGCCTGTTTGTTGAGCTTATTCGTGGTCAGAAGGGCAAGAGGCTTTTCTCCAGGCGTGGTACACAGTCGCTCCTTCATAGTCAGTGTTACACCGGCTTTTACCATGAAGTCGGTGCCCAAAATGATCAAAGACTGAGATTCAAAATCCGATACCTATAACTTATGTTCAAAAATCACTACAGGGTCTAGGCGCATCTTCAAGTTCGCCAGACCATGGGCTCGAATTGGATTATCCGACACTGCAAAGAGGGTATTTAAACATCTCCACCCCCACATTGAGCTTCCTTTTGCTAAATTAGTATGGAGCAGTGATATGTTAGCACCACTATCCGTCATCAATCGGTTCCACATCGTCAGCTGCTCCATCTACAAATACTTGTGTAGTATCATAGGGCGTTGGGTCTTGCTTTCTGTACCAGCGTCGTCTCTCCCCTTTTTTTGCGCTGACCAAATTAACAGTTGCAGTGAAATTTTCTGCGTTGTTTAGGTTCCTCTCCTTTGTGTGCTCCTCTTCACTGCGGTTTTCTGTTTCTTCTTCTTTATTGTCTTCTACTTTTTCTGCTTAAATATCTTTTTTTTCCTTCAATTCCGTTTTGTTTTCGTAAATCTCCACATGTAAGTTTTCAATATTCATCACACGTACTGCTTCTTGTGTTTCCGGTTCAGCAGCTTGTGCGTCTTTATATGCATCATGCAAATCAGTCCTTGTTATTTTTTATGTTTTTTCTTGGTTTTGCTGATGGACGTTGGCTGTTTGGTCTCACGACCGCCCCTCTTCACTCGACAGCATTCGCCACACACTGTGGGGTTAGCCATTTAACTGTTCTGACAGTTCTCACTGCGACAGTTCTCTGGTTTTTAGTTTTGTTCGTAAGTCGGCCATTTTCTCGATGAAAAGTCGACAATACTTAATAGTATGACCTTGCATGTTGCAATGTTTAAATACTTGAAGTTTCCATCACATGTCTCGGTCGTATCCTCGCCGGCTGCAATGATCGCATACCTTTACTGTAGGTGGGTGTTGACTATTCCCCGTCTGTGCACGTACTGGATTTTGTTTCTGACTTGAACTTGGCGTGTCCCTTCTGACGGAGATGGTTCTTGATCCACTCGGTTTACTGTGGGAGTAAAGTTTTCTGCCATGGTATCTGCTTGCCGTCGGGTTCCAGATTTCTTTCCTGGTCGTGCTTGATAGGATTCATACATCATTAATTTGGATTCCAGATCTTCGATGCTATCAAACGGAGTGAATCTAATTGTATCTATAGACTTCGGTCATGTAAACTTTCAAAGGACTGTTGTATGTGATCATCCAGCGCCGAAGAGTCGTCCCTTCCACGGAAACTAATCCCTGCTCTTAATGCAGCTACCATTAGCCGGTACAAATAGTTGGATGCAAGTTCATCATGTTTTTGCATTTGTTTGTAATGTATCAGACGAGGAGGGGTCTTGTCCAAGCAAGACTTCTCCCTGAAACATTTTAATAACAGTGTCCAGTCATACTTGATGCTATTATCCAATTGCATGTAGCACCACTTAGCCGGATTAACAATATTATCCACGAACATCTTCAATCGCTGCGTGACGTCCCAGCCAGATATATGTGCAATATGTAGGAACTTGGAAAGCCATGCTCGTTGCCTCTTCCGCCCCTCCTTTGTTACCATCAAACATTTTAATGAACCAGTTTGCAACACATTTGTCACAGGGCGTCAAGCCTCTTGCCACGTCGTTCCATCTCGGACCGTAAACTCAATATCGCCTTCCTCTTTTGATTCCTCACTAAGAAAAGAATGTTTGAACTGCTTTCGAGTGAATGCTCGCATTGTAGGAGGCGTTATCCCTGTTGCCAACGTGGAAGATATATTCGCCAGCTGCTCTAAGATTAAGTGACCGTCTTGCATTAGTTTTATCAGCGATTCCACTACCACATTATCCGACCGGTCACTGGGGACAGCTGACATGATATCATCTTCATCCGAAGGGAACTCGAGCTTCTTCGTGACTGTGTTCTTTGATGCTTTATTCTTCAATATACCTTCAATAGCCTCTTGACTCTACTCGACATCTTCGTGCACCAATTTGTTTAGAGCCGGTGGTCTCGAACCTTTTTGAGGTGTATGTTCTACATCCGCCACCACTCGATATGTAGGAGTAATTGTACTATCCAGACCTTCATTCCGATAGTTCAGTATAGAAGTTTTTCACTGATTTTCCGCTAGTGACAATGAAGTCATAAGTCCTATATCGTGTGTTGAGCGTTCAGGGACCAGACCGTAGGTGTCTTCAAAAATTTCTCTTCGACACGCCTCATATCCACACTTGTGTAGCAACTCCTCGATACTTTCAATTGATTCTTCTAGAGTGCCCAATTTG
Source organism: Sclerospora graminicola (assembly GCA_001887855.2). Lineage (NCBI taxonomy): Eukaryota > Oomycota > Peronosporomycetes > Peronosporales > Peronosporaceae > Sclerospora > Sclerospora graminicola. The sequence continues at coordinate 5,798 of MIQA02007030.1, read as the reverse complement.
ACGATGTCGGTATTTATATGAATTCCAGGTTTTGCCTCTCGTATCTTGCGTATTTCGTAGAGGGAAAACCAAGATGTAAAATCCCCAGGCATCTTGAGGACGTGTCTCTGATATCTTGTCATTTGCGCGCATGCTATAGAAAATGTATACGTTGTGTTGGGGTCATCTTGCGAAAACTGTAATTGAAACCGTAATTGGGGCTGTCCATGTACTGTGACTGCCCCTTCTCCAAAATGTTCTGTACGTCTTTTGGATATTTCTTCGGTGTACACTTGTCGTCTCTAAGTCCCGGGTTGCGGCACCAGTTGTCGTAGAGTAACTAAAATTTCACAAATTTACTCCAAAAACAAACGAATCTCTTAAAAACTTTATTCCCAGGAACTTAAACTCAGAGACCGACAGTATAAGCCAATTGTACACTTAAAAGTGAAGAAATGACCAAAGTAGCCCTTCGACCAGTCCTTTCGGAGATACGACGTTGGCTTGCGTAGTTTTTCTTGGTGTTCAGTTATTTATTTCGGTCTTGTGTGTAACGTTTGGCGTCCGTTGAGCAAATTGGTTACGAGTAGTCAGCGCTTGCAAAAGGGGGAAATTATATATTTAGAAGTAAGGTATAAAGGTATCTATACCAGGCTACTCCATAGCACTACTTCCTACTTATGTAGTCCTACTTATATGTTCCTTCTTATCTATTCCTACTTACGGCTACTTCTTTTTAATTCTTCTTTCAAACAAAACGAAAATAGCACTTCCATAGAAAGAAAATTCATTCACTCTATCACAGGAGTGGTTACGAAACACCAAAATGGAATTTACCCATCTCAATGCTTCGATTGAAATTTGGAAAAATGCATCATTTTACGAAGGAAATATGATCCTCCATTAACTAAAAATACTAATAGGAGCGCATCACGTGCTGGATTCAATAGCCCCAGAAGTAATGGTCATCCTGACAGCAAAATGGAGGGACCAGTGTTGGTCACGTATAAATGAACAAGGAAAAGCGGATGGGATACCAGGTTTATCAGGTAGCTGGTTTAGCACCTGGGAGAGTAGACTAGCAGCGGTTCCTCAAATTGGCCAGAAGAGAGTGATCATCAATAGTTTCAAGGAATGGAATCAACTGAGGAAAACCAAATATGGCGGAAGTCCCCTCATCAAATTATGCGCACCATCCTTATCAAATAGATTGGCCCGAAATTTACTTTGTTCTCACAATACGCAGAACAACTTGCAGCACTAAAAGGAGATTACTACAATCCAGTGAACTCCATCCTAATTTTACTACAACGATACTTCACCGCATCATCTAAAAATGACAATTGGGCAGCTTTACTTAAATAAATAGAGACAGGAGGGTCGACGGCTTGGATACAACTATCAGAGCTTCTTGATTCTGCCCTGGAGGACTATCGTGTGACAGGAGATCCAGAATCCGATATGATTATCGATTCAGTTGGCTCTTCAAATGATGACTAAGGGCTCCACAAACTTGACAGAAGGTCCACGCCACGACTATTTTGATTTATCCAGACTTGATAAGTTTTCAAAATACAAATTTCAGTCGGAGATGGAGTATCGACCTTATCACAAACCGACACCCAACCTTGATCATAATACCGGCCAGGTTTGGGTTACTCAAAACGTGCGTGTTTTTAAGAAACAAGGTATTCGAAAATGGTTTTTTGCTTGGCGTAATTTGAAGGACCTATGACACCCTACTTCTGTTTGTTGCAAGAAACTCACATAACTACTCCGCAAGAAGCTTCTGAATCTGTCTGACTTTGGGAAAGTCATTGGGGCTAGAAGGGCCATACCAAACCGTTATCATACTGGAGTATCAATCATAAACAATGTGGAGGTGCGGCCATATTAATTCACCCCAAAACAATGAATGATGTTACACCGTGGACGTAACATACCTGGACTCACCGATTTACAGCTATTAAATGGAGAACACTTCTCTTGATTAGCATTTATGCGCCTTCTGGGCATCAAACTGATCGTGAAGTTTTTTTTCGGTGGCTGGAGAGAAATATGCCTCCACAAACGGGTCCACTTATTCTTGGAGATGATTTCAACCGTGTGGGGTGCCCTATTTTAGATAGATTTGTTGGAGACGGTCATAATAAAACGGTCGTATATTATCTCGACTAACGGAACAAGCAAACGTACAAGATACAAGGACTCTCGTGCATTCAGGATCAGATGGACTACTGAATCCAACAGAGCATTTCACATATTGGAGGGGGAACCAAACCAGCCGGCTAGACCGTTTCTACATTTCATTACATCTGGCTCCGATGGTACAATGGTTACAAGTATCAGACCCTATGGTAAATTCGGATCATGCTCAAGTTATATTATATTTGAAAGAGCCCGGAAAGCTTAAAATGTAACCCAAATCCCAGCACCCTAACTGGCTCAAGCAGTTAAGTCGAGAAGTACGTTTAAAGGGTTCTCAACTGTGTGAGGTAGTCGAGAAGTACTTTTAAAGTGGTCTCAACTATTTGAGGATCAATATTGCAACTCAGGGGTATCTGTCGCGAGACAATATTACCATATGAAAAAAGGTCCGATGAAACACCGATTGAATACTTACACCGGTTGAATGTTGCTGGTCTGCGAGCCAAAATGCTGATCAAGAATACTGCCCGATCAAGGATACACTGCACGCGAATATGGCTCGCGAACATGTTAAACACTTTATCGGCACTTTGGACAACCGCGATTTGGCCGATCAGCTAACTCTACTTCGTATAAGTAACGCGGAAGAATTGGAACAGATCTTAAGATCAATATCGCCATCTCTTCACGACGGAACCGGTACTCCGTCCGAGGCCATCAATTAATGGTGTTGATGGACGGAAATCCGGCGGAAACCAGCCTGATCAGGACCGACCTCGCAAGAAATGCGTACATTGTGGGTCGACTAAGCATGAATATCGTGATTGTTGGAAGAGAATCACATGCGCGAAATGTGATCGTAAGGGCCACTGATGATTGCTTTTTCGTGTGTAAGACCTGTGGGAAGATTCACGACGCCGGTGCCTGCCCGTTTGATGAGTTCTTCAATCAGATGCGCAAGTGGTACGTGCTGACTAAATATGCCGACATGCTCCCACGGATGTCAAGAAAATGTTAAACTAGATCGCTCGCCAGGTTGGAATCTGGTTCGAGCCGAGCGGTCTACGTTCAGCATCTTACCATACGTCGGTAGCAGAAATAAATTTGAGGAAAAGGAGATAACCGACAATACATGTTCTATTTCAAATTGTGCCGAATGATATCCGATTCACAGTCTCAGAGGGGACGAATATTCCCGATCGAACGTGATCAGGGCGTTGGACCTACTGACCTGTGAATCTCGAGGATACTGGAAGTATCACTCCCCCGACACGTGGTTTAAACAAGCAAAAGCTAATGAAAAAATTAAGAGATGAAAAACCACTATTCTATTATACTCTGGAGCAGAAGTCTCGATTATCGACGCCGCCTTTGCTCCGTAAGGTGGGATGTCGTATAGACAGTACTCAGAGACAAGAATGTGTTGGGATCGGTGAAAGCTCGTACATGACCAAGGGACGGTCACGTGCCAAAATCACCTTGGCCGGTTCCCTGGTCTATTTTTTCAATGCCTGGGTTGACCGGTTAGCCAGTCAGGACGCGATACTGGGAATGGATTTCTTGGTTCCAGCCGGTATACGGCTTGATCTTTCTCATGGAACCCTGACCCTCCCAAATAAAATACAAATTCAGTTATACGTCCGACGTCCATTATATGGTACCCACATGCAGATGCTCAAAATGGGTCAGTATGAAAAAATTGAGGTAGCCCGATCGGTTGATGTGATGATCCGGTCGACTGATCGGCAGCAGAAATTGTGTTAACTCGTGGTGAACGCTGGGTACCGACTTTCGTCAAAGGGATTGGAAGATCAAGCTATATCCAGATTACCAACATATCTGATCAGTCATTTATTGTTCACGAAGACATGATCCTGGGGATGTGGTTGCCCGAAGGGAAAGTACCTCGCCAGATAGGGTATGTCTCACGAATATATATTGAATGGCAAAATCTGGCGTATCAAGCCACCACGGAACTGATCAGTGATGAGGATTTCATAGACGAAGATACCTCGCCTTTAGTTTAAAAAAAACGGAGTATCCCACTGCGACCAAATTATTGATCAGAGGATCGTCCGTGAAAGCGACGTGCAAAAGTCGTGTAAAAACGTCCACAGATTTTAAACGTTATTAGACCCGGATCACCGATTTCCACGACCCGGAGGATGAAAATGATGATGATATGATCAAAACGACGACTCTGACGCTAATGGAATATGTGAGAACCAAGAGTTTGGGGAGAAATTGGAATATGAAGATGTTGAAGTTGTTAAGGACACAGTGGAACCCGACGTAGATCACCAGTTAGATGATTCGCTGGGGGCGATCCGGTCTGACACCGAACCGGAAGGAATAGATCTGGTGGATGAACAAATACGTATATATGAAGGTGGTGGTTAATACATTGAAGATATCGAGAAATAGATGGGGTTTTGCCAAAAGTATCACCCAACATACCTGAGGTCACCCCGAAAGACCTACAAGTCAGTGAGCCCGAAAGAAAAACACTCCTGAGCAGATCGATCAACTACTAAAGAAGACTGGAAAAGGCGTCATTTATTGATATGGAAGGGTAATGTCCTACCCCAGCTGCTTACGGAGTCGTTTGTGATATTGACATGGGAAATGCGAGACCGATCGCTCAACGTTGTCAGAAAGTCGCCCACAATACCGGGAAAAGCTTTCCGACCTGATCAAGGGCATGTTAAGTACGAAATCTATCCGACCTTCAATATCGCAGTGGGCATCACTGATTGTGATTGTGGTAAAAGAATGGGGTTAATATTCGACTCTGTATCGACTATAGGATGATGAACCTCCTTACAAAATTGATGGTATATCCGATGCCATTGATAAATGAATTACTTGAGAATCTAGATAAAGTTTTATGGTTTTGTTCATTAGACATGACTAGTGGTTTCTGGATGGTTTCGATGACCGATCGTGCCGTTACACCTTTCGGCCTTTTCGAATGAAACCGGATGCCGTTCGGATTGAAGAAAGCTCCGCAGATCTATCAGAGACTGATTGACAATGCCCTCTATGGATATTTCCTGATCAGTGCCGACCGGAAGATCACCGAACATCTCGATGTGTTCACGGAAGGTGAACAAGACCAGGACCAGAGACAATCAGTGCTAGGAGGCGATCATATAGAGACAATATCTTGGCTACAGCAGCATCATGGGATATTGTATGTAACAAGGTCGAACAACTCCTCGACACTTGTGAACGCTGGAATTTATCGATCAGTGTGGCCAAGAGCTTCTGGGGTCAGCCCAAGGTCGCTAATCCCGGTCATATGTCGATTCAAGGTTTGGAAGCACTTCCGAAGGACTTGGGTGCGCTCAGTAATCTTCCTCGATCACTAAAGGCCATGCAGTCTTTTCTCGGATCCCTGAATAATTAAAGCAGGTTTATCGAAGATTTTTCGATATATGCTGCTATATTAATCGAGTTGAAAGAAGTTGATTATCACAGGCTACGAGAGCGTGATCAGTTGGAAAAATCACCGAACAAGACCAGTCACGAAACCGAAATCAACGAATCGGATCTCAAACCCAGCTGTCTCATCAAACGAACCGTGTCTGAATCGAATACATATGGAAACAGCTATGGTAGCTTTCGGTATGTTGAAGGCGAAGATGATATCGACCCCGATATTGAAACAT
>MIQA02007020.1:0-23145 GCA_001887855.2 Sclerospora graminicola | reverse complement strand
CCTCGGCCGGAGCTCAGTCAGAAGTTGAGAATTTCCTGAAGGACTGGGCGCAGTGTGTTAGTATACTAGTGGACGAAAAACAACGCGAAGTGTTGCGAGCAAGTAGCCACCCTAAAGGAGCTCAATTATGGCAACAATCCGATGTGGCAGCTATGTGGACCACACAGGCACCTAAAATTTGCTCTCACGGCTTTGTGCGCTTATGTTTACAGCAAACAACTAGCAGCACTTATTGGAGAAGCAGCGCTCCCGAAGGATCCAATCTGGGTGAAGATCAGACGTTACCAGACGGCCCGCGCACGAATACCGGGTTTTATCGTGATAGCAAAACGGCTGGAGGAAGACAACAGTTCTGCATGGATGGACATGACAGATTATTTCATAACAACACTAGATAACGTTTCTCTGAACGACAGGGAACCAGAATACGTTGACATGGAACAGAATAACCAAGTCCATCTACGAGGTGCTCAAGCGCCTCATTGCTACTAAGGGCAAGACACGCGTTAACAAGGAAGAGGAGGACATATCAGCCCTACTCAAAGAAATGGATCGGTACAGCAGAATAACAGTAGCGAAGACAGCAATTAGGGATGCGATTCAAGACAGGACAGAAGGGGGTGTCGAGGAGTCGGCATTTCGAGTGATCACGCAGAATGTGCGAGGTTTCTCAGGTGGTTCAAGGTTGGCATGGTTACAAACGTGGAGAAACTTATCGGTACGAGCTCGTCCCGTCTGTATCATGATCCAAGAAACGCACATCACAAGTAGAAAGGAGGCGGCAGATTTAACGGCGCAATGGGAACGTATGTGGAATCATACGGATGTCACTCACCGTTTGGCTTTGTGGAGTGTAGCGCAGAAAAAGACAGGAGGCGTAGGAATATTACTAACACCGAGACGAGGATGGACACCACGACCGTGGTGGATTGGCGGCTGGTCAGAGCGGATCATTGCGGTGGAAGTAAACGACTGGAAGTATGTTAACATATATGCGCCGTCGGCAAGCGAGAAGGAAAGGGCGCATTTTTACAAGGGTTTGGAGACGTGGAACTTACAGCAGCATCCTAATGTTGTTCTCGGGGGTGACTTCAACTGTGTAGAATCCCCACCGTTAGATAGAACGGGGCCGGTGCGGAGAAGAACAACTGAATGCCCAGAACTGACACGACTAATCCGCAGGTGGAAGTTGCAGGACGCGGCTTTGGTACAGTTTACAGCGGTGCATTCTGACAATAGGGAGAATGGTCTTGACTACACCTTCTGGCGTGGAGAATCAGCAAGCCGAATAGACCGATTCTATGTTTCTGAAAGGAAATTCGAGTGGGTTAATAGAGTCAGTACTAGTAGGCCCGGTGTACCGTCGGATCACGATCAAGTCGAGCTTCAAGTACGTCAACCCCGAAGCAGGAAACAACGACCAAGCAACCACCATTTTCGACTGCAATACGCGATTCGTGGAGCTGGGGGTTTACGAATGCAAGAAGAAATAAAGGAACTAATGGAGAACGGGGATGTAAGGGATTCAGCCTGGGCAGCCGGGTGGGACTCAGTCAAGGATTCCTGGGTAGCGGCTATAGTACGAGTAAGGTCGAGAGTGGCGCAACGGAGGAGACGACATGCGAAACATCTAGAACAGGCACTTTATGGTCGTGTAACAAGTCGGGATCAAATTTTGCAGATCACGGAACACGAAGTTACAAGATGTAATCAGGTAAGGATTGCACGACGTTTTTGTCGGTCTAACGAGAATCTACGATGGCTGTATCAGCGTACAGCGACGTGGGAGCGGGATCAACGAGTGGAGGAGATTGTTCTGCAGGATCAGTCAGTTACGCACGCACAAGACATGTCGATACCAGACAAATTTGCATGTACATGGCAGCAAATATTCGGAGCAGTCCATAGGAAAATCCAGGACAAGGAGGTAACTCAGAAGATCCAGGAGCTAGTAAGGGATTGGTCGCGACGGCGAGTCTCCTCTGGGGAAAATGAGAGTTTACTAGCACCAATACAGGCCGAAGACATTCAACTAGCGATCAAACGACTGGAAAGAAGGAAGGCTGGTGGACCCGACGGGCTGAATAACGACTTCTTCAAGGATTTCACAGAGGAACTCATGCCGGATTTGCTTCAAGTTTTCAATGATGTACTGAAAGGGGCACCGCCGCCTGAATCTTTTTTGGAAGCCGAGATCATTCCGCTCAAGAAAAAGGGTGAGTCAACTAATGCAATGGATTATCGACCCATATCTCTGTTACAGACGAGTTACAAGATATTTGCGAAGATCTTAGCGTCGCGGTTACAAGCGTTTCTAGGGAGGTTAGTAGGCGATTCACAGCAAGGATTCGTACATGGTCGACGGATGGATCGTGCAGTTGTGATGATGATGCATATCTTACAGGAGCAGCAGCCGGATCCAGATCAGACGAAGTCAAGTGATTACGGTGGTATTTTGCTAGTGGATTTTGCGAAAGCCTACGATACAGTGGATAGGTACTATCTGATGGCGACTTTGAGATGTTTTGGGTTTTCGGAGCGTTTCATAGCACTTATGAAGGCATTGCACCAAGGTACTTCGGCGAGATTTTTAGTGAACGGACAACTATCGAAGCCGTTCCCGGTAATTTCGGGTATTCGTCAAGGGTGTCCATTGGCACCCTTGTTGTTTATATTGGCTGTGGAGCCCCTGGGAATGGCGATTGAACAACACCAAGGGCTACAAGGAGTTACGATTAGAGGAGACAGTTCGCACCGTGCACACACCTTTTCAGCATTTGTGGACGATTCCACGATTTTCTTCACAAAAGAGGACCAAGTTGAAGAGGCATTAACACTTTTGGAGCGTTTGGAAAATTATCCGGTCTGACAATGCAACCTGCAAAAAGTCATATTTTCCCGCTGGGACAGGCAACGCCACGGTTGGATAAGTTTGGGATTCCATTGATAAAAGAGAACGACACAGTGAGGTACCTGGGATATCAAGTGGGTAAGCACAACATGGCTGAAGCTAACTGGGCTGAGCGGATACGGGCAGTACAAAGGAGGTTACTAACAGCTACGAAGTGTGGAACGTCGGTGATGGAACGTGTCACCCTTTTCAACTCGATCGCTATGCCATCTATCCTCTTTACTGCAAATGTGTTTGAGCCGGATCAGCAGACGTACAAGGTTCTTATCCATTTGCAGAAGAAGTTTATTTGGAGCAACAAGACAACATGCGAACCGGGACGACACAAGATGTCGCCACATCTATTGTTCATACCAAGACATGCAGGCGGTTTAGGGCTGATTTCGATCCCAGTCGCTATCCACACGTTAGCAGTAAAGGAGGCAACGATGAGGTTACTCGAGCCGAATGACAGATATACGCAAGCGTGGCGTAACTGCTGTCATTTGGTTAAACCGGATCAAACTAATGTATGGGTGTCTCCTTGTAGGACGACTGGAAGGAGGAAAAAGACAGGAAAGGGGCAAAAGGTGTCACCGGTGCTTTTCCACCTCTCAAGGGCGTTAGGGCCATCGCATGACGAAGTAACACTGATCGAAAGGTACGTGGCAGTTAATTCAGGCGTATTACAAGCGAAATGTGTCACACAGCCAGTCAGTGCGAAGGAAATCCTGCATCGAGGAGAACAAGTCCAAGTACAAGTTGATGTTGACGACATTGACTGGCACGGGTATGGTAGACAAGCGCTTAAAGCTTTCTGGGGGACCTTTTTGTGGTGCAACAACCCCTGGATTAGAGACGAAAAAGCGGAGGTACTGGCGCCGGCAAAATTTGCGAAACTGCCTGAGACTACAATAAAGGACCTACACATTAGAAGAGTCGGGAGGTCCACGTATCAATGGATAGTGCAAGGAACGGAACAGACCAGTCACTCGCGAAAGAAAGTAGGGCGATGGCTAGTAAGTATAATCTTGTGTTTGCCGAGGGTAGAGATTGGCGCAGAAATCGGGGAGGCGGGACGACCGACACTCCTAAACACTAACGACCAATGGAAATCCGTGGCGTGGAAGTTAGACACAGCAATAGAAGTAACAGGAACGTGTTCATCAACTGGGCAAAGGTGGACGTTGCGTCAGCGTGATGATGGCATCTACTGGGACGATCCAGAAGGCAAGGCATGGATAAAACGCAACAATAACGTGGCCACCGCGGAGAGCGAACCTGTACAGAGGAAGGGCTTGGTTTTTGCGGCACATCCAAGCATGCACAATTATCCCTGGACGATCAAAGAAGGGGTAAACATGTGCTCAGTGAAAGGTTGGATCAGACGTTCTTTTAGGGGTTACTATTATCAGGCACTAACGAGTGCACTTCCAAGCGTACGGGATCGATGGGAACGCATGCGAGAGAAGTCAGAATGGAATCGGAATATGCAGGAGCAGACACCAGCGGAGCTGTGGAAGCATGAACACATGCTATCTGACTATCAATTGTGGAGCATTTATCAAGCCGCTACGTTCCAATTAAATGTCTATTATGATGGATATTTTACACAAGGAGGGTGTGCACTGGACGATCAGTGTAAAACACCTGGGAAAGGGGTCACACATATTGTGTGGGGGTGCAGTCGGGCCAAACAATTGTGGTCCCGACTTTTAACATGTTGGAACGGGCGCAGTGTAGTGAATGCTGAGCTGGATCAATATAGGAGAAACGTCGCATCTCGTAAACCGCCGGAAATCTCGGAGGCTCTGATGCATTGCTTGCAGATGAGGTGTGGAAAAAGAGCAGAGGAGTGCACGGAAGCGCTTGCACGCGTGTGGAAAGGGATTTGTTCGCTTGGAATTACGTGGTTGTGGTTTATGCGTAATGAAAGCGTGCATAAAGGGATTCAGCGCAGCGCACATGAGCAATTACAGTGGATTTGGTCAAAAACTATGAAGCAATTGTTGGCAGTAGCATATTATGAACGGAGCAGAACAGCGACCAGACTGCGCGGGATACGCATGCTAATTGGTATGGAGTGTTTGCAAGAAAATTACCAAGGTCTGTCAAGTGATGAACACAGTGCAATACTACCTGGTTCCCAGGTGGATAGTTTATCAGAGACGGATGTGGGTTAGATCTAGCACTCAGAGATTTTATTGTAGCTAATAGGTAATTACTAAAGACTGCGATTGAACAACAACAACTTTGCTGAATGCATACGCGCTGATAGGCTAGTTTTGCCTACCTACAAAGTACCTACCTTCGAACCGTGAGAACCACTATTGGGGGGTGATTGCCCAAATAATGTACGCCTATAGTAATAATTTTATACACCATAAAAAAGTGCAGTCATGGATGATCCAGAGGACTCTGTTCCTGGTAACCTCAGTCGTCGAAGAGCTTTGGAGAAACGAAGTCATAAACCAGGTAGATCCGCTCTAGTAATCTCTATAGACACTTATCTGGCGTCTCCAAGTGCTGTCACATTTTTAGATCTACATAAATTAGCGCAAAAATTATCCGCACAAACTGAATTTTTTGCTGTTTCCCATCCAACGTTGTGTCAGCAGCTCTTGGCAACTTTAGCTGAGCACCTGTTGACAATTGCTGCGTCAAACATGCCGTCAAATGCGGAGGAAGAGACGTCCACTCAATACTCGCAACCAACACAAACCCAACAAAGTCCCGATAATTTGCTGCAATTGTTGGAACTCTGCTTCCTCTTTGCACGAAAATGTGCAGTAGGATATCCATCACACGCGCTGCGTGAACTACTTCAATGGCTTGTGGATAGCGTTTCCGCGTATGCGCTACGAAATGGCTGTGAAATTGATGTAGTACTCAAGATGCAGCTTCTTGTACTTGCAGAGTTGATTAAAAACAGTGCTGGCATTCGTATCTACGTTAAAGAAATGAAGTCAATCAAGGATTTCTATCGATCGTTGACAATTCTGCTAAACAGCACTGAGGATGCCGAGCTTTTGGTGTTCAGCATGGCCATCTTAGCACGTCTTGTGCTGTCAGAGCCGATCGGGAGCAAGTTGTTCAGTGATAAAAATGTAGATCAGGCGTATTCACTGATTTTTTCTGTACTGGACGATCTGTGGCATGATAGTGCCCATGAGAATATATTGACTTCACCTACGATTCTAGCTCGACGACCTCTGCTGGAGATGGTTAGTATTGACTTGCTTTGCGATCTTGCTAAGTGCCAAAAGAATTTGGAGATAATAGAGACATACCCGAAGGTTAAATCGACGATGGACAATTGTTTAATGTCGATTAATTTAAATGCCGACGTGGAGCATATTTTGGTTTGTGCACATTTTCTTTCCTCAATTGTCCAAGTAAGTCACCTGTTTCGGAAAAGTATGGTTAATGGTATATCCGATCAAGACGTTTTTTATCGCATACTACAAGCGACGCTACATCCATCTAAATTGGCTGCCACTACCACCGCACAACTAGTTTTGACGATGATTGGCGACGACACCCACTTCCTTCGAAGCCCCTTTGTTTTATCTATGCAAATTGAACGCTTTAATCCTGCATTTTCTGGAATGATCCGTAGCATTGCCGATATTTACACGCTAGTGCAAGGTGCAGTCGACAGTGAAGTACTGAGTAACTCTGACGATTATCTTCACGCCGTAGAGGTGTGTCTTTTACTGGCTAAGCTCAGTAACTTGCCTGCGATACGCACGCTGTGCGTTGAAACCATCAGCTTAAACCAAGTAAGTTTGCATCTTCACATGCTATGTAATTGAAGGCATCTTTCTCAGCCTTTTATGCTATATACCACTAGAGTGCAGCGCTGATACAAATGGAGTCTGGTCTCATCAGCAGAATTGACCCCGAAGACATGAGGCGTTTTCACCCTAAACTTTCGATTTACCTAGTGGTAAGAATTCTTAATCCTATCTTATATATGGCAATGTGCCTTGCGATTTGGTCTCATCTTCCTTCACGCCTCCATTATGTGTGGCAGAGTCTTCTCTCGAGTTTGATGTTGGACGAAAACATGTCGGACAAAAATAAAGTCACCTTGAGGCGATTTCTGCAAACTTCTGAAGTAGCGTTGGTCCTGTGTGCGGCGCTATTTAATCGCACCGATAAAAAAGTCGTTGCCGAAACACTACTGCTGATTCAGCAGTCACTTTCCAGCTCGGAGAATAGAAGACTTTATGCTTTTGAGCTAGCAGAAGGAATAATTGGCTATGGTCAGCGTATTGAAGATGCCAATGACAGCTTGCAATTAGCGATCAATTCCCTTGAAGCAAATGCTAAAGTCAGTGCAACGAAGATTACAAATTTGGAGGCTGAGATTCAACAAATGCTGTTTGCTCAAAGTGAACTCAAGGCCAAGCAAGATCAAGCGATAAAGGACGCCGAGGTCAAATTTGCCGAGCAGATGAGGCTCAAAGAAGATTCAATGCGAAAACTGCGTGACGCGTACGAAGCGAAACTCAACGAAATTACTGTACAATGTGAAAGCATGGGACAGCATATGAACCAAAACCGAAGTGCGCTACAGCAGCGTGAGTCGCTTCTTCAAGAATGTCGTGCCAAATGTGGAATCCTGGAAGAGGAAAACACTGAGTTGAAGAGTAAATTGCAAATTTTAGAAGTAAGAGTTGAGGATATTACTCGAGTTCATCTGGTTGCGGAGGAAGAGACAAAGCGTCGTGAAAACGAGTTGATAGAGCTCCGAGAAAAACTCGACGCAATTTCGATAGACTACACAGCTCAGCGAGAAGAGCTTGAGGCGGCTTACGACGACGCAAAGGTACTGTGTGGAATGCCTATTCCGTTATTTTTTTATTTTCTGTACGATAGTAATTGATGGTTCTTTGTCGCACAGCGTCTTGAATATGAGCTACGCGAGCAGAAGCAGACAAATGAAAACACGTACAAAGAGTTGGTGCTACTATCAAAAGCCCATAAAGCTCTTTCTGACGAAAAGAAGACCATTGAAACGGAAATGGATTGTGTCCGAAAGGAATTGTCTTGCCTCGACTCGCTGAATATCTCTATGAAGTCACGGCTGCAAGAAAAGATGGAACTAACTGATCAGTTAGAACAAAAGGTGGGCAGTATCTCTCTCTTGAGGAAGTTTAAGGTCACATTTACCCACTATTTCCTATCAGATTACACGATTTAAATATGAAGGTATAGCTAGCAAGAATGCATTAGAGGACGAGCAAGCAAAGTGCCGAGCTTTGAGTCGAGACCATAATGATCTTAGGAAAGCACACCGAAAACTTGAAGAGGATGTGGCACAGCTTGAAATTCAAGCGGCTGAGCAACGGCTTGCGTTTGAATCAAAGGACGAACTTTTACGCAAAAGTGAAGAGAAGATCCGGCTACTGGTAAGTTGGATCACAGTGCTACTTCGAAGTACCTATTCAGTTGGAGAGGACGCTACTTACATGAGTATGACATGGTTTTGGATATCAGACAGAAGAGGTTGGAAAGCAAGCAAAGCTGCAAGCATTAATACACCAGCTAAGTTCTGGTGTTGAGGATAACGCCAAAATGAGTGATGGTTCATAAATGCTTGCACATAATTTATAAAGCCGTCTTTCAGGTGAATGCGGACCCCCCAATTTATTTAATATAGTTATACTCCTGGTATCGGAGATATTTCACTCTGAGCAACGCCAAAGCCGTACAAAACTATAAAAGAAGCTATTGCTGCCCAAACGTGTCAAGCACAGTGTCGCTGGGCTAAGCGAATACGAGATGCAGCCACTTTCTGTGTTTAGTGGCGACGGCCGCCGCGACCACCACGGCCACCGCGACCTCCGCGCTGGTTACGGTTTGATCGTGATTGCTTGAAGCGCTTGTAGCGAGCCGATCGAGCATCTTCCCAAAATTTCTTTTCCTCCTCACCATCTACGATAGCAGCCTTTTGAATTTTTACCCCGTTTACTTCTAGGCCACCGTCAGCAAACATGCTCACGACGTCCTTGGCTAGCTCAGCACTCGTAACACGAAGATATCCATCCTTCTCGTTAATCTGATACTTGATAAATGCCACACCTTCACCGTCCACCGCTTTATTTCCAAGCTTTTCGTTAATTGTATTCTTTATGTCATCACGAGAAACCTCTCCTTCAACTCCATCAAACCGTACAATGAGGCCATCATCGTATTGAACGTCAACTTGAAGCTCCTCATTCACGTCTAGAAGGTGAAAAGATACCTTTTTGCCTCCCAGCTCTGGATCCGCAAGCGATGAGAGCTTCTCAAACAGAGGTGTTGCCTCGGCAACACTGACCTTGAAAGACGCAGTGTCTAGGCCGTCATACTCAACGTAGGGCGATGGAGCCGAGGGGTCAACAACAGTAGCAAGCAACTGTTTAATATCGTCCAGGCGTGTGCGGGGACCAATATTGGAAATATGAATGACCTTATCGTCGTCACGTTTGCGCTTCTTGGATGCGTCTCTTGCTTCCTTTTCTGATTTTGAACGGCGAGGACGAGCTTTAATTGCCTCCTTGTCCGTCACAAGTTCAAATGTCAACTTCTTTTCGTCCACAACGACGGGTAGCTCCTCCAGTAGAAGCTTCTGTACCTTCTCAGCAAATGAAACTTGGGAGAAAAGCAAGTAAAGCTCGCGTGATTCCTCAAAATAGCGCACACGAGCACGCAAGTTGGCGTCTTCCTTCCAAACAGGAAGCAGCTCATCCAGAAAGAAGGTTACGGGTTTCGTTGGAACCTCCTTGGCTACCAACATTGCGTTGGTGGCCTTGTCAAACTCCACTTTGTCCTCATTTGAGAGTTTCTGATAGTCCACCATAGAAATGACATTAGGTACGCAGCCATTGATGATCAATGAAGACGCTGAGTCGACTGCTCGCTGCACCGCGTCCTTTTCCTTTAGCTCAACGTACACGACACCACAAAAGCTACGGCGGAAGGATTTGCGGTCAATAAAAAGTAGCTCCACGTCCAGCGACTTAAGGCCTTCTTTAATCTCGTCAATAGTGGGTAATGTTTTACCAAGTCCAGCCAACACGATTGTTCGTTCAGGCGCGTCATCATTTTCAGGCAATGGGTTCTTACGACGTAGTGCGTTTTTGTCTTCGTTGAGCTCGACAACGTCCGAGTTTGAAACAGCCGTCTGCAGCAGAGTGTCATCGACAGTAAGCGCTGCCAGCTTTTTAAAAGTAAAGAGGACACTAAACGGCACAAAACCACCTTCGTGTTTCTTGGTTTCTTCCCGTAAGAAACGATCACGACGAAAGTTGCTGTCGGAAAAGTAAAACTCCACTTGCTTTTTTATTTGTTCCTCCAATGTTGCCATCTTTGACTTGATCAGTTATTTATAAGAATGATATAGTAATTTTGGTATTGAACTAATAAATGACTGGCCAGCAGCGTAAACCAATGAAAACGTTAATTAACATTTTATACCAAAAAGGGACTCGAATCGAAAAACTTCTTCAAAAGGTGACTCAAGAGGCTTTAGCATTACGCTTCAATGACTAACTAGGGGGCAAGTTAGGTGAAGTGAATCCGAGTAAGAAGGAAAATGCTCTTATTAGGTCCGTGCACCTAAGCCGATTAGTGCTTAGAGGTGCGCGGTTACGTTTGGTGTGGTAGTAAAGATGAGACGAGGAAGTGCCTACTAGCTGGTAAAAGTAAAAGTATAAGGTAAACTGCCAAATCGGGGCCCTCTTTAATTTCTGTACACTGTTTTAGTCATAACTTTTCTCCTATTTATAATCTGTCGCAAAAAAATATTGGGTAAAGGACCAACTGGAGACTGGGCCTTGGTTGAGACTGGGATCATGATTTTTTATAGCCATTTTATCTATCGCTACATATTGTTGAAGCAAGATCGACCTATTGATCGTCGAAATTTACTCTCGTTACGACGGGATGAGTACAGATCAGAGGAAGGTTTACACCGAGTACTACGGAATTTTATTGTAGCTAATAGTTAAAATTTACTAAATAGACTACGTTTTACAACAACAACAATATTGTTGAAGACAGAAAGTGAGTGGATGACTCCAACGGCAACTGTTGGGAAGCTCAGGAATAAAAACTACCGAAGGACTTTGAGGTTTCTATTCTTTCCAAGATTGATTGATTGGCTAGGACCATTTGCTTCTTCCCAGATTAATTGATTGGATAGGATTACTTGTTGATTTTTAGATGAGCTAATTCACTTTTCCATTTTCTTCCTAAGTTCACTGTTCCGCCTCTGCACTATATCCCTCTTCAGGTTATGAGCCCAACTACGACAGAGACAAATGATGTCTTAAATGAAGACAAATTTTTCGTATGGGAGTTTAATGCTCGGATGAAACTTGCCAAGAAGGGACTGCTGGAACATATTGACGCGACGAAGGCTCCGAGCGAAGATGATGCTAGCGCCTTGACATGGAGTGTAAACGATATGAAGGCCTTCGCAATCATTTGTAATATGATAAATCCAAGTCTTCAGTCCATGGTTCGGAATGCAGGAACGACTGCAGAAGCTTGGGATGTTTTAAGGAGCTTCTTTCTTCGTAGAAGCATTCACAATAGGGTGCAGATGCGTCGACAGCTGCACGAGTTTAAAATGCAGAAAGGAAGAAGTGTGATGGATCATTTTCTCAAGTTTGACGAGTTGTGCATGTCAATGCAAGCCATCGGTGATGAAGTTTCGCTGGATGAGCAGCTCGTGATTTTACTTGGAAGCTTGTCTGATGAATACGATTCGATCGTGAAAATTATCGAGAACATGAGAGAGATTGATTTATATCAAGCAAAAGAGATGCTTCGTCGTGAATACGAAGGTATTGCTCGAAAGGAAAAGAGCGAACTCGCGTTGAAGGCTACAAGAAACTTCAAGAGTGGCAATTTTCGGTCGAAGGAAAGAAGAAACAAGTTTTCGGGAACGTGTTTTCTGTGCGGCAAGTGTGGGCATAAAAAACAAGATTGCTGGAAGAATCAAGACAATAAGAAGAACTCTGAGCAAGCGTTTACTGTGAGTGAACATGGACCTGAAGGTTGGCTACTTGACAGTGGTGCAAGCAGTCATATGTGTCCATTTTGCGATGAGTTTAAGGAGATTCGATCGCTTAATAGGTCTGTTAGTGTGGTAAAGCGATCAGAAAATGTTGAGAATGAGGTGGACCACACATGGCCGTTGATTGGTGACGATGGAACACCCATCAACGTGAGACAGTTGATGGGTGGGAAAGGCTAATCGAGCATACGACGAAAAGGTAGTGGACAACGGGTGCTCGTGATATGAAGGAATGAGTCAAGCACAGTTACTACGCCCGGTCCCGGATACTAACGGAACAGCGAAGATCATGATCGCGATCGGAATAACGTTTATTAAGTGGAGTTCACGTGGAGGTACGACAAGATCGGCAGAGTAAAGTAAAGGTACCGCAACAACGATTATGTGGCACGTCAGAAACAGTTATCGGGCCGAACTACGAACAGTGCAGATGTTGAAGGTGATTTGATACGAAGTTCCGGCCCGATCGGCCAAGCCAACCGAGTATGCCCCAAATATGGAGATCAGATGTGGAATGGAATGGGGCATGTGGAATGGCGAGTCGTGTGAGTGATGTCAAGTCAAGGCAAGTGATGATGACCGGTGGATTTGCCCAGGAATGGCGTGAGAAGGCCCGATCAGGCCCGATCGGCTGAAATCGATGTGATACGGTTACCCCGACAGGGGATGGAGGTCAGAAGTATGGCTGAGCGGGCGAATAAAGTCGTTGTGATGGTGACCCAGAGAGTTTCCGAAGTGATCAAGGGCTGATCGCCCTGATCACTGCCCGATCATGATCGAGGCTGATCAGCCTCAAACCGGCGTCCAGAGGCGAAGGCAGGTGAAGTTCTCAGTTAAGTCGGGCTGGATATGAAGTGAACAAGCGTCAGAAGGGCAGATCTCAAGTGGTTTCCAAGTTGTTTATCGAAGATCGGGATGGTTGAAGATCGTTATAGAAGTCTGGTCGTGATCAGGGCAGAAGTGGTACAGATCAGCTTGAAGGTGCAGCTAGGATGGGCAAGGTGGTGCTATGCAACCGTGCGACGAAGTGAATAGGTTCGAAGTATAAATCAGGCATGAGTTGGTGTATGGTACACTAGGTATAGGACATTGCATATATAATAACAGGTTTTGATTTTCCCCCTAAGCAAAGAGTCGCTCCGCCACGTGTTGCGGTCATTGGGAGCACAGGGTTGACTAGTCCCCTCTTGCTCAACTAATTCCCGGTTAAGACGCGCTTAGACGCATTTTGGCTTACCGGAAGACCCCCGACGGGTTTGTTTAGGTGATCGAACCTCACCCTCAACGCACACGTGTTTGGAACACGTCATTAATATTGGAAAAGGTTTTGTGGAGATAACGTTTGTGGATTACTGTGGAAGATCGTGGTTTGATCGCGTTTTCTTGGTTTCTTATTATCTCTCTCTCATTGGCTGGCCTGATCGGACGAACTTTCCCGATCAGTGCCTAGATACTGATTAAGTATCGACCCCAACCCGTTCTCCGGTGAAGATTTCCACCCGAGGACACCCCCCGTCTCGAGAAGGTCATCCCTCCGACCTGATCAAGATCATCGTTTTCGTCACCGAGTCCACCTAAGTGAGTGTAACCACCCCCGATCAACGGGTACACAAGGTGAGATGAAGTTAAATATAGATCCTGACGCGCATGACGACCGGCCAGATGACCGGGAGGATCAGATCAGTCACCACAATGGTGATTCATCTGATTCTGATGCTGATCAGGATCGACGGAGTACCCCCTCCGATAGTTGGTCGTCCGGGCCAGTGGGTATCCGGATTCCACCCACGACTTCGGTCATGGATTTGGAAATCGTCTCCACCACATTACGTTTCGATTGCAAATGGAGAAACTGTGATGGCTGCTGGAGTCGGAACAATTCGCATCGTCCTGAAAAACAAGAAGCCAATACGAATTGAAGATGTGTTGTACGTTCCGGGGTTGGATCGTAGGCTTTTGTCAATTCCAGCACTTTCCGAAAAAGGTTTACACGTGACCTTTCGCAATAAAACATGCGCGATCAGGAATGATAAAGAAGTAGTGACTCAAGTGACCCAAAAGGGAAAAATGTTCGTGTTAGAATGTGAAACACTGGAAACAGCATGCACGAGTAAAGAGGTCGGTGGTGAAGCCAAACGTGTGAGTTCAAGTGTATGACATGCGCGATTAGGACATCTTCCAATGAAGACAATGAAAAACCTTGACAAGTGTGTTGCAGGATTTAAGATGCAAGAGTCGTCTATTGTTGATGGTGATCAAGACGAGATATGTGAAGGATGTGTGACTGGCAAGTCATCCATCAAGCCGTTTCCAAAGTCAGGTTACGGTGAAGTGAAGACCACTTCACTACTTCAAATTATTCATAGCGACGTAATGGGTCCAATGGAGACCAAATTGCAAGGAGGAGCAAGATTTGTGGTAACTTTTCTGGATGATTTCTCACGCTATGTGGTCGCATATTACGTCGCACACAAGTCCGACGTGATTGATAAGTTCATTGAATTCAAGTCAATGATGGAAAATCAGTTGAACACTAAGATCAAATGTATTCGCACAGACAATAGTGGCGAATACATGAACAAACGTTTTTTTTTGCAGAAGTGTGTCGGAAGGCTGGAATCGTGCACCAAACAACAGTACCATATTCGCCGCAGCAAAATGGTATGGCCGAACGAATGAATCGGACACTGATGGAACGTGCAAGGTCGATGTTGAACTTTATGCACGTGGAGAAGAAGTGGTGGGCCGAAGCAATGAATACTGCAGTATATGTGACCAACCGAGTTACATGCGCTTCTTGTCCGACCAAGACTCCTATTGAAGTATGTTTTGCAACTAAACCAGACATATCACACATGCGAGTTTTTGGTGCTCAGGGCTACGCACACATTGACAAAGGAAAGCGCTCTAAATTGGACAAGAAGGCATTTCGATGCATGTGTTTGGGGTACTCGCATGAAGCGAAGGGATACCGCGTATGGAATTTTGATTCTAAAAGACTAGTGATCACGCGATCGGTGACTTTCCAAGAATTACCAAAGTCCAAGTATGTGCAAGTTGTTTGTGACACCACAACGCATATGAATCATGACAATGATGACAATGAAGCAGCGGTGCAATTACCAGTTCCTTCTACGCCAAGTGTAGTAGAACCAATGGTGGTAGATCAGACTGGAAATGATCAACCAATTTCACCTCCTCGTGAATTTGAGTCTTTGAACCCGCATCAAGATTTTATGCATTCATCTGATCCTGCTTTCGACATTGATGATGTTTACATGGAACCAACCGATCTTGATGTGGATACAAATCAGGATATTGTGCCCAGGGGGAGCCCGAATAATCTTGACGAATGCGTAGTCATGCAATCCTCTCAGTATGGTGGACACAATGCCCCGCTTGCGTTATCCCCATCAATTCAAGACTCTCAAGCTTTGGTTCCAATGGAAATGTCTAATGCTATCGTTCCAGCACGCAGTGATGAACAAGTGGAGCGTGCGCCTAAAAGAAATCGCATTGCGTATGAACAAGCTAATGCTGCACTCGAAACACCATCGACATACCAAGATGCAATGGCGTCTCCTCAATCTAAGATGTGGTCTGATGCGATAAAAACTGAGTTACAGGCGCTTCACACAAAGAAAAGATGGACAGTTGTGGAGAAAACTCCAAATAAAACTGTAATCGGAACCAAGTGGGTGTTCGCAATCAAGCGTGATGAAGATGGTGAAATTGAGCGGTTTAAGGCCCGACTAGTGGCGTTGGGTTAACGACAAACCTATGGAGTTGACTATTACGATACGTACTCTCCAGTCGCGAACATGAATTCAATTCGTGTCTTCCTCGCAGTGTGTTGTCATTATGGTATGGTTATACAACAATACGATGTTGATACTGCATTCATTAATGGTGTTCTAGAAGAAGACGTATATATTCACATACCTCAAGGTGTGGATGCGCAACCAAATCAAGTTTTGAAATTAAATCGAAGCTTGTACGGACTGAAACAATCTGCAGCAACATGGTTTAAAACGATTTCAAGTGTTTTTAGGTACATGGGCTTTGTGGCATGTGTTTCACCGTGCGTATTCGTTCGTCAGGATGACGATTTATCATGGGTTTACGTGACTTTGTATGTCGACGACATGCTTATTGGAAGCGTTTCGGGTGACTCTATTAAGAAAGTTGCTGATGAATTATCGAGTCGTTTCCAGCTAAAGACACTCGGAAAAGTGCGGTTCATTCTTGGTGTCGAAGTCGGATACGAGATGAGTATGAAACACCTCAAGATCAGTCAGAGTGCATGTATTGCCAGAATGGTTGAGAAATTCAACCAAGTCGGTTCAAAACCGGTATACAATCCGAGTGTTGAAGGCCAAAACATGGTCAAACGTGAAGAGAAGGATTCAAAAATGGATAATCGTCCGTATCGATCTCTGGTGGGATCGCTTCTATACGTGGCCACTGGAACAAGACCGGATATTGCGTTCGCGGTGTGCCAACTGAGTCGACATTTAGAGAAGCCAAGTGAAGAGAACTGGAATGCGGCTATTCGTGTGCTGCGCTACTTGAAGACAACTGCAAATAATGGGATTTGCTATGAAGGCAATTCAGGTGGGCTGAAGTTGAGTGCATTCAGTGATGCTGACTGGGGAAGTAACAAGGATAATCGTCGTTCAACATCAGGAGTTATGGTGATGATAAATGATTCTCCAGTCATATTCAAGTCAAAACTACAAAACAGTGTATCTCTGAGCACTGCGGAAGCTGAATATGTGGCACTTTCATTGTGCGTTCAAGAAGTTCTATGGACGAAGAGTCTATTGTTGGGAATGTCGTCTTTGGAAAACACCCCAGAGAAAAGACCATACGCAGAAGTACACGTTAAAGGACCCACTGGAAATCATGGTGGATATCCAGATGTGATATTTCCCGCTCAAAACGTTCCGGACATGAAATTTCCGGCCCAAAACGTGCCGTTGTTTGAAGCACCATCTTCGAAGGACTGGAAGCTGTCCATTTGAGTTTTCGATGGAACCGAAGTGTACAGAAGCTTAGGCGCAGGTTCTAAGCAGTGGGGCACACAGTTTATTCGGCAAGTCGCGATTGCATGCGGTTACATGTGGACGGAAGAGGTGAAGGTCGACGTTTTTTCAAACAGAAATTGGTCAAAAGTGTTGATTTTCCTTATTCTCCATATTCACAATGCGTAAAATAGGAAGTCGAGTCTTCGATAGTAGCTGGCAGACACTTCAAATCAGACAAACTTCCACAGGGACTTGAGTAAAAGCAAATATATTAAGAAGTGTTACATCAAACCATGCCAAGAAACACAATCGCAAAAGGTGAGTTTCGTAACTTACCTTTTTGTGAAGTGTCAAAAACTATTCTGATAATCGACAATTAGTAATAATAGTAGGAACTTTTTTCCACCAACCATCGACCTGTCGGTTATAGTACCGCTCGGCAGTTCCACTTAGGTAATGACAGGCCTCTTAAAAGTAGGTAGAACTACCTATCTACCTAATTTAATGGAAAATAGGTATTCTGACAAACCCATATTAGGTAGACATCCAAACTTGCATGGGGATCTGGCAAAAAGAAAATTAGGCACTCTTGCAGCATGCAAATTTAAAAGATAAACCAACCAATTTGCTAAACCACCATTGTCGGTGTTGAATTGGAGGAAGAAGGCGCGCGTTTTCGCCTTATGCCTACCGGTGAACCGTCGAACCCAACTGACTTATTCGTCCATTAGAGACATTATGACCACTTTGGGTATGTGTAGGTTTCGTGCCATCCCGCATTGGATAAGTTATACCGACACCATCGACGAGTCTTTCTTCCTCGGATCAAGACGTAGATCAATTTCCTTCCCGAAAATATTCGCCATTGGGCCACAAGATTCCTCGCCCAATTTTTTGGCTGAAATTTGAGCAAAAGTGTGCTGCTAACAGCTTGATCAACCACACACTGCATGTTGAAGTTGAGTCACATCGTAAATGTTTCTTTTAGTCGAGGGCAAAATCGACAGGGGGGCCTGCTTTGGATTTTTATGTTAAAGTAGCTCTCCCTGTCGGGTTTGCCTTCGACAGAAAGAAAGATTTGCGATGTGCTTCAAATTTTGAAGCGAACACGATTTTTTTTGTTCCTTTCTGTTGCGCTTGTTGTCTGTATGCTTGTACTTTCCGTATTGGTTTTAATTGAATATCTGTGGCCCCTTCAGTGACTTCGCGCCTCTATCATCATCATCTAAGAACTTTTCATCTTTTGATCGGCACTCAGTAGAGATTCCCATTCAGATATACATGCTGAAGCTCGTGTTGATGCTTGTGTTGTCAATTGCGTTCTCATTACCGGATTCTGATGCAAACGACGTGTTCAATGCAGCAGAACTTTATTCATCGGGAGGCTACCCATGCGTCAGATAGGTGCATCGACCAGCAAATTTTGTGCTACAATCGGGTTTAAAAATGCGTCCGAGTTTGTGGCAGTGATTCAAAATGACGGTAGATTGTAGTGAATAATATGGAGTGAAGATCAGTGAACTACATGAAAAAAAAATACTAGAAAGAATAGGGGCGTTTTTCTACTGCTAGCTTACAACAACTTAGCCTGCCGACTACGCAAAGTAGACCCACTTACTAAACTGACAGATAAAAACAGCAGCAATCCCACAAGCACGTTGACACACTTGGGCTTGACAACTTTCACCTTGTGTGCGTTTTTTTGGGTAAAAATAGTCCAAAATTTCTTGTCAAAATAGGCATTCTGAGATATTTGGATTAGGCATTATGTACTTTTTCTTGACACACTACTGTATCTACTTTCTACAGTCTGCACTTATATTTTGTAAGAACGGCCCTTAGGGACCCACTAGGTGTACACCCCCTTTTTGTTACCGTACGTGCACACCCCTGTACCATTAAGTAGGTACAGCGTACCGTATATAATGAAGAAATGAATATCTATATGACACACAGGTCCGTCATTTTTAACCGCCTTTGCAGCCAAAGGGAGTGCAAAGATTTCTCCTCAAAAGCTGACAATATCTTCTCTGCATTTGACGATTTTTTGGTGCTAATCAGGCATTCAAAAAGTGATAGACTTAAGGGGTGTAGTCACCAAAAATGCAAAAGCTAATTAAGGCACGTTATTGAGCCAAAGCTTCTACTCTTTCCTCTGATTTTTATGGAGTCGATACGATTTAATGCTTTTATTACCTAGTTGTAACTAAACTACTAGGGATTTCGAACCCAGCTAAACAATTTTGTTTAGTAGCATTCTCGTCAATTATCAAGCAAGATTGCAGCAACTATTTGGGTTATGATTTCTTAGGAGGTAAATCTGCTTTTGGCGCAAGCCTAGTTTAAAAAACTGAACTTAGATTTGGCTCAACTGCACCTGGTTCTGGAGAAAAACTTAATTGGAAGAACGATTTATTATGGGCTCCTCATGTATTTTGCTTTATAATAGATTGCTGGCTGGTCTTGCAATGTATGCTAGCAATCTAGCTACCAATAATTCTGAACCAAGAGAGAGCTACCAACAGTCTGGGCTTAATAATAACTTCTGTAACGCCGAATCAGTTTTCGACCAGCACGCAAGTAGTAATGCGTAAGCTAGTCGCAGCTCTAGAGGCTGCCTAAGTACAATTTTAATGCCAGAGTTATCATAGATTTATACAAGTTCAAAAATAAAATGATTAGGCATCAGCTAAGTTTTCTTAACCTGTATCAATTTTTTTACGATCTCTTCTAATTCAGCAAGGCGTCTTCAGATATTAGTGGGATCGAGTTACAGGAACCCCGCCTGCTCTGCTTATGACTTTGTGCGTTGTACCTACTTTATGGTACAGGGGGTGTGCACGTATCAAAATGGGGGTGTGCACCTAGTGGGTCCCTAAACTTATTACCGTATTGAAAATGACGATGCCCATGACATCACATAAAAAAGCAAGGCTATTATATGGCTTTCCTAGAACGAGCCTTTACAATATCTACTGTCTTTACCAATGAGTAGCTGTACGTGACAGTATTTAAAAACTGGATCAAATCAAAGTGTAACCTAATTGGAACAACCCCTGGTTAGTCATTGAAGCGCGATAGCTTTTACTCATGTAAAAATGTTTAAACAACATGGTTAAATGCTTAAAACCATTTGAATCACCTTTTGACGAAGTTTTTGGATTTGAGTCACCTTTTGGAATATTCCCTAATATCAACCTCACTATTCTTGCTACAATGCCACCATTTTCTCCTACCGGTAAATCTACAAAACTACCATGGACCAGCGACTTACTTCTTGTTGGCGATAACTTCGACCATTAAAAACAAAATAGCGGCATTTGGCAAAAAATTCGTCGACCAAGCTTTCTTTACTTCCTGTCACAAGCAGATCATCGACATATACTCCCACAATCACCGTATCGTGGTCCGTTGATCGTACGTAGAGACACATATCCGTCATACACAGCGAAAATTTCAATTCAACCAATTTTCCATGTAGCAAACGATTCCACAATCTCCCGGCTTGCTTAAGTCCATACAACGTTTTCTCGAGCTTCAACACTCGTCCTGAAGCTTGCGATTCCGTCGAAATGTCGTCCGTTAGCTCCATACCTTATATACAGGTATATGTCGTGTTCGTCCTCGTAAGCCTTCACATATGCATTAGGTATGTCCCCGTGTTTCGCGGGGACTTTTCATTTGCATGCCAAGCCTAGATCAACTTCACAGTTCCCAATGTCGATGACAGCAGCGAAAGTGAGAGTGTAATCAATGCCGAAACGCTGTTCGTTTCCACATGCCACTAATCTTGCCTTGTAACGTTCAATATCTCCATTCTGATCTGTTTTAGTCTTGAACACCCACTTTGTGTGTAGTGGGGTGCAATCCTTTGGCTTCTCGATGATTTTCCATACTTTGTTATTTTCTAGAGCTGTGATTTATTCTTTCATGGCCGCGATCCACTTCACCTTATTTGCACTCTTCATTGCTTGAGCGTAGTTCTTGGGGTCCACTTCGTCGACGAAATTCACCATCCCCAGATCCGAAACTATACCTTCATCCGTCTTGTTTTCTTCGTTTGTTTTTGACTCCGAAGTGGTTTCTTGCAAATAACTTTTGGCTCCGTGCCGTTCGCGTTGCCACGGCTTTTTCTTTTGAATTGTCTTTGTTTTATTGTTGCGTGGCTCTTGTTGTCGGTCTTGGGCTCCTTCTAACCCTTGGTCTTCGCTTAACTCGACTTGAATCTGCCGGTTCTGTTCTTCGTCCAGTGTTTCGATATTTTTAATGTGCTGGGTGACGACGACTTTCTTTTCTTGCTTCAGGTATACCTTGAAACATTTAGTCTCTTCGCTTTTTCCGATAATAAGGCCGATCTGGGCTCTATGTGCGAGCGAGTTCTTCCCCGGATTTCGATAGACTGTACACGGAGATCCAAACGCGACTATGCTTCCGAGTTTCGGCTTCTGCCCACTCAAAAATTCGATGGGCGACATGTGCTTCGCATTCGCGCTTGTGGGGCTTCGATTGATAATGTACGCCGCGTATGGTACGGCGTCTCCCCAAAATGCCAAGCTTAGTCCACATGAAAATATCATGCATCGAGCCATGTTCATAATGGTTCGATGCATGCGTTCCGCTTTACCATTACTTGATTTATTTCCAGCTTCACTAATTTGTCGCGACACTCCAGTACTTCTACAGAAACCGTCGAGGTTTTCGTATTCGGCACCTCCATCGGTCTGTAGGATATGCACCTTGCAATCAAAGTGTCTTTCGAAAACGCCAGGAAGTGTTCAAACTTCTTAGCCGCAATGTCCTTGCTCTTCGCGAGAAATTCGACTTAAAATCCACAAAGTTGACCATGTACCTGTTTCCGAACCTATCTCTCGGAGATATTGGCCCCTTGAGGTCGGAGCAAATCACGCCCCCGATGCGATCGGTCGATGCATTATCACCGCTATCCTTCTTGGTTTCTTCGTTTGTTTTCCTTGTGCCAAAGTCAAACAGTTGAGCCTTTTCGTATCTGTTAACATAATTCCACTTTTGGGGTCTTTTGCCAACTTTTCCACGGCGTCGGAATTTAGGTGACCCAACCGTGCATGGAAGTGCATAAGCGAACTTTTTTGTACGCAGATATCGCCCTTGGTTTCCTTGTCGCTTTCTTGTAAGATCGCCATAATTGAGTCCCGATCGGAATTTATTGGGACGTCAAGTATAACTTCAACTGCAAGCACCTTGTTCTCCTTTTTATGTCAAATATATGACGCTTGCTGTCACGATGTCTCATCACACGCCGTCCATCGACGTATACCATTTCACATCCTTTTTCCTCCAAAAGTCCATACGACAAAATTTTTCTCGAAAGGCTCTTCACATAATACACGTCCATGACCTTTACAGTATGTACGGCTTCGTTTGATGTTACTTGTGCTTGCACCCAACCTTTCTTGGATACCTTTAAGGTTTGTCCATCTGCTTGAAAACATGTGCCGTTGACTCCTTCTGCATCCCGCAGATAGGTCTCGTCATTGACTAGGTGCATACTTGCACCACTGTCAAATATCCAACTATTGTTATTCGAAACCATTGGGTTCTTAGTGATTGCGAGCGTAAAGTCGATTTTGTTGCTGGGTTCGAGCATTTTTCCTTGCTTTCTTGATGTCTTCTTGCATTTCGAAGATCCGTGCCCTGGTTTCCCACAATTTGAGCACTTCTTTTCCTTGGGGTTGTCCTCCACGTAATTAATCGTACCGTTTCCAAACCTTGTAGACCCTCTGACGTCATTTTTAATAGCTGCCGCAAATTGGCAAATTTGTTCCGCTTGCCTGAGGAAATCCGCTCTCATAGGGTCGAATTCGAAATCAGTAGGTCTTGATCAACTAGAAGCGTAGTGAACTATATTTTCCAGGACGAGAGGCTCACTTCCTCCGACTGCCTCGGATACGGCTACCATATATAGGTAATGCTCGTTCCAGCTGCGTTTCGGATGTTTCTTGCTCGTGAACAGCTTCATTGACTGTGCAGGCGTTATAGTTGTATTGAACGCACTCAGCATCTTGTTCATGATGTGAACGAGGGTAAGTGACTCGTTCCACCATGAGTCAACTTGACGCTGATAATACCTTTCAGCCGTTCCAATTAAGTAGTGTCCTAGGAGGCCGACCTTGATGTCT
>MIQA02007019.1:0-18334 GCA_001887855.2 Sclerospora graminicola | reverse complement strand
GGACAGCTTTGTTGCAGCCGTTCAGTACTCTATCGAAGAGGCTGGTATCTTTACAAGGTGTGACTACGGCGACAAGGCTCCCTATATATTTAACATGGATCAGACGGGTGTCCTGTTAGGCATGTCACCTTCCCGAAATATTGACGTCTCACCTTCCCGAAATATTGACGTCATTGGCATTCGTGACGTCGACTTGGTTGCAAGCGGTGCTGCAAACGCATTCAGAGTGTCCGTCTTTCTCTGCGCGTCCGCTTCTGGTCGCAAGCTTCCCGCGTTCGTTGTGTTCGGCGGGGTACCAGATGGTCCGGTGAGCTGAGAAGTGTCGGCATATGAAGACGGTATTGTCTGCACGGTTCAAGAGAAAGCATTCACAGACAATACCGTCATGCAAACGTGGATCGACCAGGTACGTTACATATCGTTTTGTCGCGTCACGCGCAGAAAAGCTTTGTGAGGAGATTCAGTGCTTGACAGACACTGCGCATGGACGCCGGGACTTCGGAATAAAAGAGATCGTAGGCTGCAATGCTGGTCAAGATCTCGGCCAAGCCTACGAGGACGTACTGAGGCGTTTGCCACCAGATACTGAGATTGGACATGGGCAGCGCTTCGTCCGGTGCACTGCAGTTGGAGATCAAATGAGGCAGCACGTCTTGTTGTTTCCGAGCGAGCTCGATCGAGGCGGCAGTGAGCATGGCCAAGCAAGCAAAGACGAGTCCAGCGCCCATTTTACGCAAGAGGGAAGGCACGAGGCCCATGGACGTGAGCAAAGGATACAAGAGTCGATCAAAGATGGGAATAAAGACGAGAATGACGCCCGAGTCGATGAGATTAAGCATGGCGGATGAGAGGAGCACGGAAGAAGAAGAAGAGGAAGAAGATGGCGAGAGTCGGAGATCCATTTGACAGCCTTGGACGACGAAATTGGCATTCATTTGACCATAGACGGCCCAGAAAAGGATGAGTGTGGCGAAATAAGGCGCGAGGCGAACGACTTGAGCCGCGTCGTGGACTTGAGACGATGAGAAGGAGCCGCCATGGGATCGCATAGCTTGGTCGAGCCAGTTTGTTTGAGTTCCTGAGAGCAAGAGGATGAGCGTTCCATAGGCAATCGCTGCCGCTCCTGCGAGCGCGAGAAGAAGATGAAGCTGCGTCTCGTGGGTGAAATACGCGATCGTGGTCAAGAGAAGCCCTGGGAGAAACGCAAGCCCACCACTGAGCACGAGAGCACCACGCATGGAACGTTGACCTGCTTGCAAGACGAGCGCAAAGAAGAGCGGGAGGGCACTGCCTTGAGGTGCAACGCGCTTGTACCGGTCTTTGCCAGCGTAAAAGACGCCGACAGCGACAATAAACGCGAGTAATGGGATGGTAAAGGAGAGAAAGAAGCCTGACGACGAAGACACGAGAGGTGGGAACCCATTGACAGCGACGTTAGTGAGCACGCCGTAGCTCAAGGTCGCGCCAATGTTGATGGCCCAGTAAAACCAATGGAAGAAACTCTCCTTTTCCTGCTTTTGGGCAGGAATGTGGGGGTCGAATTGATCAGCACCGAGGACGACAACGTTGGGTTTGATGCCTCCAGCCCCCAAGCTCACACCTCCAAAGAGACCAAGCAAAAAGAGTGGCAAGGATTCGTGAGAAGGCCAGGAAGCCACGACACAGAGCCCCAAGCCCAGTGTATACACGAGACTGAAGCATAAGACGGTGGAAAAGCGACCGAGATGGCGATCCGCAACGTAAGCACCGAGTAAAGGCGTCAAGTAGGACAAGGAAGTGAACGAGGCATTGAGTTCCGTGGCGGCAACGAGCGGGAGCGATGGAAAAAGTTGGACAAGGACCCCGAGAGACCATAATACGCCAAACGTTCACAGAATTCCGTCACGAGGATCCACGAGCACACACTGAGGAGAATCGATCGAGGACGAGAGCGAGGACGAGCGGCGTCTTTTCCATTATCGACTCTCTTTCTCTCTCTCTCTCTCTCTTTTAAAAGGATAGACAGATAGAAAGGATGGAAAGAATACGGGAGGGGGGTGGACCATCTAAGTGAGTGAGTGGGTGACTGACTGTATTGAGTGTCTATTGAGAAAGCACAAGAAAGACATGGAACAACAAGGAGAGAGAGATGAGAGAGGTATACGCACCATACCAGATACCTAGAGAATAAAGTATTCGAGGAGCCACAAGTCTTCAGGATGATGGACGGGAGACGAGAGCGGCGAGGAAGGTGGCGGCATCATCATCCAGTCGACAGCAGTAGGACTCGAGCGTTCTTCTTGATGTGAAGACGACTCAAAGGAAGGTGTCATCGGAGTGACAAGGGAAATGAGGGGAGACAACCCTATTGTTATCGTTGTTGTAGTTACGACTGTTGCTGTTGCTGTTGCCTCCTTGTGCTGCACGTGGCGTCGCGCTTGACGTTTCGTCGCCCGTGCATGACGACATTTCAAATCACTGCGTTTCTTGGTTTTATTCTGTTGCTTCCGATGCCCTTCACAGAGCAAGAGCAACGTGCCATTAGCTTTCACAGCACGTGGATTCCGACATCGACCCGTCTTGTATCGACATCGACCGTGACCATGAAACGAAGCGTCCATATTGTCAACAAGGAAGCAAAACACCAAATGAATAATGTCTCTCTCTCGTTCCCATCCTCAGCATCATTAGCAGCGTCAACGTGCCGCTAAAAAGCGACATTTGGAGACCGTTGAACGATCGACAAGTTATAGATAGGAACAAATCGAACGTCGTCGTCGTCTACTTTCGGTGTGCGATGTGCTGTAGCTGCGACCTTGACCTCAACTTTTCCTCGTCGGACAAGCATTCTGATATGAATCTTGACTTGTGTTTTTCAAATTCTGCAAACGAAGTCGTATTTTGCCCTTTAAAAAACTAAACGAAAAATTGGTTAAACCCAGTAAGCAATAAGATTATCAGAAATCGTACCTGCTCCAGAGACTGTATGAACGAGTAATTCTCTACCGGATCTCGGCAAGCCCGTTTCACAACGAGAATGCGCGACAGCAAAGTAGAATGTGCTCGAGTAAACTCTAACTTGTAAAGATACATATTGACTCGCTCTTGCACATCCGGAACTTGAAATAACAAGTAGAAAAAATGCTCTGGCTCGCTTAAAGTACTAACAGATTTGTCAAAGCTTTGAAGCGCTTTCCTTTCGGTTTCTGTCGGAAAAAATTGTCGAAGGCATCGTAGTAAGGCTGGATCAACGGCTCGTTCATTCATTGTTACGATGTCACTCACAATCTGCTCGTAGTGGTCGTGGATTTTGAAGTTAGCAAGTGTGAGAGCAAGACTACTGCTACGCAGCAACTTGTAACGCTCCTTGTCCGTCATGACAGTGCGACCTTTAAGCTTGTGCGTAACTTCATCACTGCAGCATCCGACGATCAAATACGTGTTGGAATATGCCTGTTTACATTGCTGAAGAGCCTTAGCGTGTCCTAAATGAAAGAGATCAAAAATGCCGTCAGCATATAGACGCAAGGGGCGTCCGGTCAATGTGCCGGGCTCTCCCGGCAATCATGATTTGACTCATGTCTATGCTGCAAAAGGGAGAGACGCACCTTTCTCGCCATCGTTTTGCTGCTGTTTCTGTTAGCAGGGTATAAAACCTCTATGTGGATGATACACTTAACCAATTTACAGTACTTTTTTATTTTATTTTGTGACAGTGTGTCACTATCACGAGTTTTTTTACCACTTGTTGCAATTTTCTTGTTGGTTGCAAAAAACTCGTACATTCCAGTAATTACCATACTCAGTGTACTAGATTATCGAAAATCACTACAAAACACCGATTTGCTCAGAGCGGCCTCTACTATACTATACTAGTACCATTCTTCAATTTTCAAGAGCGTAAAGTACGGGTGACACAAGTTGAAAGCCCTCGCACTCGAGCCGCCTTCATATATATAAATTTGCATGCTTCATTCTTGTAAAAATGCATAACTATGCGCATGTGCACCGTGTTATAACTGTTCTGTTGGCGTTTTGATCGGAATTCGGTAATTGATAACTTCCTCAGGAAAAAAATCATCATCTTAACATGAAGTCCCATCTTTACGGTAACTTCCGCGTTTTAACAGGTACGCATTACAACGACGTATAAATGAACAAATTGCGCATGTTTTTTTACCATGCTGAACGATATTTATGGTGCCGAAACGTCATAAGATTCATTTATGTCTAGTACTGAGGTTCTAGCACAGGCCCATACAGGACATGCTTGAACATATCAAGACGCCCTCACTTTGACCGAAGAAATCTCTTAAAATGATGTTATTTTATCGTTGCTGACAATGGTCCACAAAAATATAATATTTTTAATAGCTCGACGAAACAGTTAATAGTACCGGTACACTTCAGTAGATTTTCCATCTTGACTTTACTCAATATTACTAGTTAGTGGTTCTCACGGTTTGAAGGCACTGGTAAAAATATGGAACCAAAAAGTAGGTTTGCATACAACATGAATAAAAACTAAATAAAACCTAAATAAAACCTAGATTGCGCAGTTTGCACAGCCCACACGTTAGGGCAAACTTGAATCCGTCTTAAACGAAAACGAGAATTCCATCTAATTATTGCTTTCTGCGTTTGGCCATATTTGGCGTTCGGGAGTCAGTAAGAAAAGGCGATAAGATCTCTGCAATTGAGTCTTGATAATTTATGTGGTTGAAATTCTGATGATCTGATGACTCATCGATTAAAACCTACTTTTGCCAGCTCATTGAATTTTAGTTTTTTATTCCAAACCTGATTAAAACATAATGCATTTAAACATATGCTTGCCAGCCCTGTTTGAAGGTAGGTGATAAAACTAGCCTATCAGCGCGTATCTACGATTTTTTTCATTTTTTGCATACAGCAAAGTGCCCACAGGCAAGATTTAAGCCAATGCAGCATAGGGTAATATATACCGAGTGATGTCTGCCATATTTAGCAAAGTCCGATTGGTCTAAGCAAAAATCAGCCAATCAGAAATACCTCCAACTGCTCGTTTTTGCCTTCAGCGAGAATCGGTGGAGGCCTTGAAGGCATCCTCTGATTGGTCAGTTTTACTTACTTTACCTAACTTCGAACCATGGGAGCCATTAGAGTTTTTTTTCACCGGTTTTCACCACTTTGAAGGTCTGTGATTGGTCGGTCCTGGCCAATGTCATTTTCGGCTTTAGGTGAAAAAAATGGTTAGTCTAGCCTGCGTCACAATCTGCTAGACGTTAAACTGGCGCTGTAATTCCACTATCACCGTCAAATTGATTGGTAAAAAATATTATTCGAGCCGCGTACCTTTTTCTTATGATACTAGTATGTGGACTATTGCGTGTGTTGATTAAACTTAACGTAAATTTCCGCTGCATGTTGTTTTCACGTATAGTGAATCTATCGGAGCTATTACCAGACAAGCTGTCGATGGCGCTCAAGATCCGTGCCAAGGTGACGGACTATGTGATTGAGGCACTGCGTGCCGAGCACTAAAGAGAAGAAGAAGTCACCAGTGAAAGTGACCAAGACGTCGCATGAGAGTGAAGTAGCAGGTTAGGAAACTACGAAAAGGTCATCCGAGACACTATTAAGGAAATTGGCTACGACGACCCAGCCAAGGGCCTTGACTACAAAACCGTCAATGTTATTGTGGCTATCGAACAGCAATCGCCTGATATCGCGCAATCTGTAGACTCAGTCACGGAGGAAGATGTCGGCGCCGGTGACCAAGGTATCATGTTTGGATATGCAACAGATGAGACGCCCGAGCTGATGCCACTTTCGCATGTGTTGGCCACTAAGCTTGGCGCTAAGCTTACCGAAGTGCGCAAGAACGGCACGCTTGACTGGATCCGCCTGGACGGCAAGACCCAGGTTACTGTTGAATATAAAAAGGAGGACGGTCGCATGGTCCCACAGCGTGTCCACACTGTGGTAATTTCCACTCAGCATAATGACGATGTGACCAACGAGCAAATTGCTGCTGACCTAATGAAGCACGCGATTTAAACAGTCATCCCAGAAAAGTACCTGGATGACAAAACGGTGTACCACTTGAACCCTTCCGGAGGCTTCGTTATTGGTGGTCCTCACGGTGATGCTGGCTTGACTGGTCGTAAAATTATCATCGATACTTATGGTGGATGGGGTGCCCACGGAGGCGGTGCCTTCTCTGGAAAGGATACCACCAAGGTTGATCGTTCGGCTGCCTACGGAGCTGGATGGGTCGCTAAGTCCTTAGTAGCGAAAGGACTTGCTCACCGCATTCTTGTGCAGTTCTCTTATGCAATCGGTGTGCCCTATCCTCTCTCAATCCACGTAGATTTTTACGGAACAGCAAAGGACGGTCTATCTGATGACGATTTGGTGAAAATTTTCAGAAAGAATTTCGATTTGCGCCCTGGTATGATCCAGAAGTCGCTGTTGTTAAAGCGTCCTATCATGCAGAAGACTGCTGCATATGGTCACTTCGGCCGTGAGGAAGAAGAATTCATGTGGGAAACAGTGAAGGAACTTCAGGTGTAGTGTCCTGAGCGGGATTCTGCGAGCATTATTGTCTGCTGCATATCGTTCAAGTAGCACTTGACCGCCATTAGCGATTTAAGCTTTCCAGTGATGGATGGTGAGGTGGAATCGGCGCCGTCGTGGCTCATCACTGCATGATTCATTAAAGCGTGCACAGTTGACGACTATTATCAACTGTCCATTCTTTAGGCTGTAGATGATCTATGACCCGTTCCGTCATCTCACGTGTTTAGTCGATGGCATTAGGTTGAATACGTCACATAATACTTACAATCAAACCAACTTAGTTGGCCGCGGGATCGAGCCCGGGACCTCCCGCCCCCGAAGTGAGGGGTCCGGTCTAATTCGATGGCATTAGGTACTTGCTAAAGATGAAATGGAATAGTTTAGTGCGTTGATTCTTGTAGACGTTTTGACATATTTGTCCCATGATCTCTGCCTATCACATTGGCCTTGATTTCCAATCAGTGATCACGCATCATTTTGCCCCGTCATGTAACCCTTACCAAAATAGAATTGCTCCCTATTTCAACCAATCTCTATCGCGGTGAAAGGTTGCGGTGAAGAAAGTTAAATAGACTGCACTATTGTTTTTTATTTTGTTAACGTAATCTATTTAGCCTTATCTGCTATTAGTTACGAAATAAGAATATAAGACTTCTGGTATACTCCACTTAGACTAAGCTTCTGTAACCAATATTTGATCCTGAAAATTCTTGAGCACGAGTCTCTGTGACTTTACCGTCCCTTCGAGTAAACACTCCGCACAGATCTGTAACGGTATTCCTTTGACCCTCTTGATTGCATTTTTCCGTTCAAAAGTAGACACTGACAAAATCTGAGTGATACATCGGCCCCACAACAACTCGATATGTTGACAAGCAGACCATGTCTGCTGATCATGTATATTTTGTTTACGCATATGACATAGCCACACTGTTCCAATGGAACACATCGCCTACCATAACCTTGGCAATTGTTTAACACACTCATCTGCCTGCGCTCCACATTGTGACGTAATTTGTAGCCGCATGTACTCAAACTGAGAAGGCTCTGCCTCGGAACAATATAAACTTGGTAATCCTCCAAGTGGTGAAGGTTCAACGCCGGGCCGTACCAACTACTTAGAAGACGTTTCCAAAACCGTTGGGCACATCGACACCCCCACACTATCTGTGTGACCCCTTTCCCGTCCGGTGTGCATTCCACATCTATGGGACAATGAATTTCCTCTTGATAGCCCGCATAATAAACATTGAGCTAAAACGTCGCTAGTCGGTAGAGCACCCAGTTCTGATAGTTCGTTAATATGTCTCCGTGCTTCCATAACTGCTTCGGAGATAGACTTTGTAGCAAACAATTCCAGTTGGATTGTTCCCGCCGTTGTCCCCATTTCTCCACAATATGTTGAACCTTCCGCGTGATTAAGTAATCATAAAGTCCACGAAATGTTATCCTAATCCACTGTGTCACTGATTTACCTTGTCCTATAGCAGCTGAATCCCACGGGTAGCCATGTATCAAGGGATTTGCTTTAAAGACTACAATATCCATACACAGCGCCCGTTCTGATACTGGTCGTTCTGTTGAACCTCCTCCACACGATCCCAGTATATCCCGTCTGAACGTTATAAAAAAGCAAGTACATCAACTCCATTCGGACCTTCCACCAAACGGTCGTCAAGTTGTCTCCAGCTCATATCTTATACTCGTCCATACTAGCTCCGAAGCGACATGTTCCCCAATGTAATACCCAAGGCGAACATAACACTAGAGCTAAAGCCACCGAGCTGTTTTCGCCTTAGTATGCCCAAAATACCAACACTTGACATGCATTCCCACGGAAAAGTAGTGTTCGCCACCCGTTGAACACGGAGCTGTCTAATGGTCACATCCGGTATTCTTGGGAACTTCTGTCTTGCCAGTTGTAGTGAGGAAGCCTCTAAAATCCACGGGTTCCGATACCAACGAAACGTACCCCAGAAAGACTGAATCGCTTCCGGTATTCCAGCGTACCACTTGTCCGTGCTAACTGTACGCACCATGATCAACTCCCCTTGTTCACACCTTTCGCTGGGTTTTGACTCCTGTAATAGATGACGTGCTATTAAATCAGGTAAGTAAGTAGTTACGTACCTTTTCACTTCATCTTCAACCGCAGCCGAAGGCCCCAGTGCCTGTTGCATTAACGTGTACGTCAGTTCCGTGGGATTCAGCCGAATCGTAGACCTGACTCTAGTAGAGTGTGGCCGAGGCGAAACAAAATTCGCTTCTGCTCCGCATACCACGATGTTCCTTCCATGCCATGCTATACCGATC
This sequence comes from Sclerospora graminicola, assembly GCA_001887855.2. Classification (NCBI taxonomy): domain Eukaryota; phylum Oomycota; class Peronosporomycetes; order Peronosporales; family Peronosporaceae; genus Sclerospora; species Sclerospora graminicola. The sequence goes on along the minus strand of MIQA02007019.1, from coordinate 9,481 downwards.
CCTCGTCTGGAGTAACCAGCAGGTTGCTTCCTTCACCATTAGAGTATGAATCGCAACTGGAATCGATAGGAAACCTAAACCCCCTACTTTCCTTGGAATAAACAACAACAAAGGTGAAATCTTGTGCCTTAGACGTACTTCTTCTTTACGGTTTCCTCAGATAAAACGCTTCTGTATATCCGTTAGCTGCTTCAGGACCTGTGGGGAAGGTGAAAAAAATGCGGTGAAAAGGATAGCTGGAATCAGTTCAGCATTAAAAACCTGTACACGTTCCACCACTGAAATACTACAATAAGCTGCCGTTAGCAACCGCCTGCCAATCGCTCGGATCCGCACCGCCCAGTTCTTTGGTACTAACTACTTGGTGACCCAAATATCTGGTTTTGTCGGTATTCTCCAATACCGGTATTCCATTCCAGGATTTGCATACCTCCGCTTTTGTCAAAACAATATACTGACATTTTGCCGGTTGTACCACTAAACCGGATAGCGTCCCAAATAGCTTGACCTATTCTAACGCTAATCCCACTTATTCCGACTGCGCAAAACACAATGTAGAATCATCCACAAACGCGGAGAATTTATGTTCTGGAGTGGGACAATCACTCAAGACTGATAAATGTCGAATGCCCTTGTTCTGAAGAAGCGCTAGCCCTAACGGTTCCACGGCAAGGATTTTGTAATCTCAGGGCTATCACTTTTGTAAACACTTTATAACCGGTTTGTACAAGGGATATAGGCCGATAATCCATGGCATGAGCAGAATCCCATTTCTTTCGTAAAGGAAAAATAATTGCTTCTGCAAAATAAGGATATCACTGCCTCTCATGATACCATTTTCCGTCTGGAGTAACATTGGAGTCAGTTCTGGTTCAGAATCCTTAAACAGGTCATTGTTTAAGCCGTCCGACCCTCCAGCTTTTCTCCGTTCAATCTTCTTAATCGCGAAATGTAATTCCTCTTCTTATATGTCCATCATAAGAGCCCATTCTCCTTGTCTGTCAAACGGGATCCTCATGAAAGCATTCATAGCTTCTGCTAATCTTGACTCCGGAATAGTACGATGACTCTTCCCTAAAACAAAGTCCAAACATGTGCAAATTTATCTGGGATAGATGCAACCTCTGTCCCATGTTGCCCCGAGGGAACATCTATCCTGGATACCCATTGTTGGCTTTCCTAGATGGCGGTCCGGCGAATGAAATCTATTCGAAGCTTGTAAGCCGCATCCTTTACTACATGGAATAGGGTGGCCTCTGGATGAACAAAATTCTTTATGGAAAATACCGGCAGCATTGCGGAAATATTTGAAAAAAGTGTATCATCACAATATTGCGTCGCTAGTACCCGGCGTTGTGGAGAAATGGAAACGTAGAAGAGAACAGGATTCGAGGTGGCAACATACACAGAACCAACCCCTGAAACAGGTATGGACACATCACCATCTTTTGACTGACTACCAAGTATAGAGTGGTGATGATGCAACTCAATACCTTCTATGTCCGACAATCGATGACTCCTAGATGCTCGCTAGATGCAGATTGTGGAAGTCAAAGCTCGGATATCGTCCATATTTTGTGGAGATGTTGAAGCGCCAAGAATGTTTGAATCCGATGGGTAAGTCACTGGCTGGGAGTCGATCTTACTGTAGAGAGTTTGGGTCAATATAAGGAGCATATTGTAACGAGACGGCTGCCGGAAATAGGGATTGCGGTAAAAGAGGTAATGATGAACAAACACGGAGTTACTGATCTGGAATTTAAAAAAAAATTATAGAGGTTGTGATGGGGATTCTGCGGAATTGTGAAAAGTTGGTTACCGAATAGCCCACGAAGAAATAACGAAAACACCAGAGGAGAACCTACCATTTATATGGACCCAAAGCCGTGCGCAATTGGAAACAGTAGCATCACACGAACGCCGTCAACCTCATACACGAGAAGATGGAATGCGATTGCAGATATGTATCCCGTGCATTTTTAGTATACATCCAGCCCCGCCTGAAGAAGCGAGTAGATCCTGAGATTCTGGAGCGAACCAACTCGACGTGTGCTCTAAGTCTCGCGAATCCAGACATACATAGAAGCTAAAGGCTAATTTGACTACTTCTTAATACTACATTACCTATGGGATTTATCGTCGGCGAGAGTCTTTGTACAATTAGTGTCCGTCCGATTTGGCGTCAGTAATTTGCAAATCTGCTGACCACAGCCCAAAATATAAATAGTGTCATCTTTAGTTAGTGTCACGTGCCGTAGCCACCACTCTTTTTTATGGGGAAGGTTGGAGAACTGTCACTTCAGAAATTAATGCAAATCACCATGGTGAGCATATCGACGGTTGAGGGGAGACTGCCGGCAACGTAGATAAAAAACCGTTCTGCATGTGCCAACTTCGTCACTTTGGGACTATTCTTGGGAGTCAATGTAGTATGAATCACCTGAGGGTCTAGCTTCAATTTTTAAGGCTTCCTCGGAGGCATTCCTAACGGGATCATGAGCCGTGATCCAGGCAGAAGTAGACGCTCTTATTGGCTAAAAGTCGTCCCCATATGCCTTGATCTGCTAAGTCCCGTCCACACACATGTGGCTCATGATCCGAGATGGGCTCATGACCTCAAAACACCTGTTTTAGGCGTGAAGTTAGGAAACACGAACGCGTTTACCAAAATAATTTTTTTATTCTCTCGTTCATACCTGGTGCTTACTACGCATCTGCCTGTAGCTGTTCCAGCATTAACTTTGCCCGACGCAGCGCGTGTAATCGCTGTCAAACACCGGGTCTGGTGGTGTGACAAAACCAAGCCTAAAGGGGGGACCGACTTTAGATGGATTTGCTCTGCCTGGAGACTGGACGTGCAACACATATGCTGTGTTTGTTGCTATTTCAAAGCAAAGCTGGTGAAGTAGCGATTTTTGTGTAGATGTGGTCATGAAATGGAAGTGACGATCCGAATGCAACATGTTAAAAGCTCCAAGACCGGATGTCTGAACAGGTTGGTGAGCGCCAAAGATGTGAAGAAGTAATGAAAGCTCTGATGACGATGTTATCCTAGGAAGAGAAACGCGATGGCGATGGAGGCGGCTTTAATGAACGCCAGGAACGGTGAGCACCTAACGTAATTTCGATCTTGCCTAGGCTTGCAAACGCTGTGACTCAATTGTTTACGTTTAGAGTTGCGTCGGCTAAGACCGAGGTTGGAGAAGATGGCTACAATGACTTCGTCATGAAGAAAAAGTGCACCGTGAATAAAAACCATCTCACTATGATGTGTTAACTTTATCTACTAATAGTGGATATGTAGAAAAGAAAACGTCCAAAGCTGAGCGGGAGGCTGCTGCACTCGCTCGTTTTCACCAGTCTTACAGGTGCAATATTATTAGTTTTTCAGGTTGTAACATTTCTCATTATCTTATTTATTCTCAGCGCGCTATACCAACGCTATAGTCGTGACAAGAAAAAGCGACGGGACCAAAGCCCTGCTGATCGAGGTGGCGGTCGACGCCGCCGGACTCGAAGCCGTGGTCGTAGTATTCGCTCGGAGCGAGACCGCACCAGGTATGACAGGCGCTACAGGTAGACTTTGATCGTTTTGAAAAGTACCAAAAAAACATCAAAAATAATGCATCGCCGTAAAATGTGATGGCCGTACAGCCGATCCAAAACACGCAATTCCATGGATTCGGGAATGTTAATGAGCGAGAACGTGAGCATTGTTATCGATAGAACAACTTAATATTATTGAAGTATCCAGGGTATATTGCTAATGTTATTAGTGTACCTACTATAAATTACTCGGCATAATGTTTAATACATGTATCGCCAAGTATGAGATTAAAACCTGGGTCATGATCCCGTTGGGAACGAAACAGATTTCACGGCGATTTTCAAAAACAGATGGTCGAATTTTGGGGTCTCATGATCCCGTTAGGAATGCCTTTCAGTTTCCTGACAAAGTTGCCATAATTTGTGAAATCATTGATAGAGGATGGGCTCCGAGAATTGATATTTTTTCATATACCATTCACGTACATTAATATCGTTTAAATCCGCCACTATTAAAGAGGATTGTTCTTGAAGAGACAGCCTACTCACCGTTTCTGTTCGAAAATATAGCACTTCAGTAAGTTGCGGGTCATGGACTGTTCAATTTTTAATCATAGTGAATTGTAGGACCTTGTAAGCACTATAATAATTCATCAAAAAATCCTCCAAATCCCATGGCGACTTGTGATCGTAAGTGGTGAGTTGACTTGATAGTTGTAAGAAATGACCTGATTCATCCATTTCTATCTCTTGTCATTGAAATCTGATACTTTCATGCATAATAACATCTCTTAAGGCTATTCCGTTGGGTTTGCCATCTACATAGTCCTCATCCTCCTCGCTTGTACTGTGATACTCGGTTATCTCCACATCTTGTTTGTCAAATGACTATGCTTCCTTTATTCTCACACCGTGAATGTACGCCGAAAAATGTATGTTATTGAAGTGTTGAATTATTGGTAATTTTGTATCTTCTCCCACCGCCAATAATTTCACTTTCTCCCACATGCTTTTAGCAATGTTGGATATTCTCCGCTCGCCAAGTAACTTTATTTATGTCGTATCCGGGTTTCCGGTGCAAAATAAATCACTCCAGGTGTAACACAACCTTCTTGTTCACTAAAATCACGTATATATCTCGCTGTAACATAGTACTAATACATAATAATGTATCATTGCCCCCCCCATGTCGTGGCGGCAACCACATCATTTAGTGCTGATCCACTAGTCGCAAATTCTTGTAAATACTGTTTAAATTCTTTATTGGATTCCATCACGGAGATCTTCCCGTAACCTCTCCCCAGCCCTAATAAAGTTTGCTTCCGGATTCCCGCTCGGAATCAATCTGTCGGGCGCCAGCTGAGATATACAAGAAATGAGGGGACTCCCAGATAGCTTGGGCATGACTCTCAGCGACTTCTCGGTCCGCTACCTGAAAATCCGAGAACCACCTGTTGGAAGGAAGCCCCATATCTGCATGGTATTGGTCAATATTTCCCAGGGTTTCGAGTCCAGCAGCTATAAAGGCAGCTGCCCTCACCAGGTCGGGACGCCAAACCTATCTAGGGGGTGCCTTAACATATGGCGATACATCCAGAAGGTCGGTCGATACAGAGAGTAAGCGAGTCTCGCACTAGTGAGATCTGCGATTCTCAACCCTCCTACTTGATCAACAGTCCAGGGTAAAATTTTGTCAGCCACACTTATAGGACAACCGTGGGGAAGCCGTAGAATAGGGAGCGTAGGGAGAGAAGAAATGGGAGTAGAACCACTCCGCTGAACTCCTAATTAATTCGGCGTCTTCCTAGTCGACCTGGTTGAAGGTCTGACTGGGTGTTCCTTCGGTCTCTCTAGTTCGGTGGCTGGTTCCTCTGACTCGAACTGATCAGAGGGAGCAGGATGCAACCACTGGTCCTCAATTTCCTCTTCCTCCTCTTCTTCTCCCTCGGCACTATTGAGGTTTTTCACTTTGATTGTCATAGTTAGGGCAAGAGAGCTGGAGCTGAGGGGCTATAAGGAGGGTCAGTTTGAGCTAGGTACCTCGAAACCGAAACCAGCAGGTGGTGGAGTCTGAAGATCGATCACTCGATCCGGAGCTGGCTGAGAGTTATCTTGTCTGCTGAAACTCAATATGGACCGTCGTGTAGCTGCACGGGACCAGGATAGCGCTGCACACACCTGCTGATCGTGATATCTTCTTCATCGTTTTCCTCGTATTCGGGGCTACTACCTGGACTTGCTGGTCGGTGATCCCTTCAGCTGGTTGTCGGGTCATCCCTTGCGATGGTCGATGGTGGAATCGCAGCAGAAGAGTTCTTGGCAGATTCCTCGGGGAGATGGCCGAGTCAGAGTTAAAGATTAGCCCGCAGACGCCTAGGATGTCGTCAAGGAGACTGGGAGGTGGACCTCCCCGTTTCATCCGTTGAGAGTTGAGCAAGAACAGTGTAGTAACGGGCGGAGCAATCTTACGTTTGTTAGCCTTCTTCCCGTATCAAAGCTTTCGGATGCCGCGGCGGTTGGGAGTCCTTCGATGCGTCCCAAGCTTTGGTCTTAGCAGAAGTGTTCGCAGTACCAAGGTGTTTTGTCGGACCAGGAAATACCTGGCCACCGGACTAGGCAAGGGCAGATTGGCAGGCCTGGGCGGGCTGATTATGGGCTTGTCGGCATCAGACGAAGCCGGGGGATAAAGTTTCCACTTGTCGACCATGCTTAGAAAACGAAGATAGCCTCGCGCACGTGCGTTGGAGCCTTAGTCACTGGCGCAGTTCGGACCTGGGTTTCATCCAGCTGATCCTGTAATGCACAGATCAGGAATCTGTAAATATCCCCTTGAGCCCGAAGGGCAGTAGTCGTGAAAGTCATCCGAGCTAGGTCGCTACAGGCGTTGTCAAGCTCCGACCAAGCCTGCCTACGCTTGGCCCGTAGTTTGTGCTGTCCGGAAGACGCCTTTTGGACTTGTTGTTGAAGGGAAATTATGTGATAAAGAGCCTGTGAGTGAGATTACCGCAGCTGATCTCGTTTGACCTGCACTTCTTCTAGCTCGCTGAAAACCTGGCGGTACCTTCCGCGAAGATGGGATAGCTCCTGAGACTTGTGCTAAGCCGCGGCGGATAGATTTTTCAGATACGTCAACGGTTTTACTATGGAACATATTCGGACAGTGAGCAACCGGGCAGTAAAACGGAGGAAGACATGGTATTTACGCTGGAGTTTGGAGCAAAGAACCAGTCCTTGGTTAGCAGTCCATAGAGGTTCGACAATGTCGACCATCATTCGGAAGCTTTTCTGTTCACGTGTCATGTTCGCGACTTGGGCCTCAAAACGCGTTATCTGGCCATGAAGAAGATCTGGAGCTGAAAGCGAACTTCGGGCTGCAGCTATGTCTGCCCGGCAGTTGGCCAGGTCGACGGCCTGGATCATAATCACCTGACCAGGTCAGCCACTTGAGTAGTCAGGGCGTCCACCCGGTTTTTAAAGTCCGCGATCTCGGAGGATCAGATTGTGTGGTGACCTGATGAAGCGCATCAGTCGCTGACCAACCACCGCACGAGGGCGTTTATTTCACTCTGAGCCGTCAGATGATCACTCCTCATGTTCTGTAGCTGAGGTGTTACATGATCCAGTAGGCGGCGGAGGATCGAGCAGTTCAGATGTAAAATGCGGCATTTGTCCTGACTGAGCGGAAGTTCAGTTCGCATGGCAGACATGGACTGCGCCAGGCGGCTCTGATTCGATTAAAAAGACAAAGAACAGTCCCAACGCCAGCTGGAGATAGCACCAGATCGGGTGGTTCCGATGAGGAGTACGGAGAATCTCTAAGCTGCTACCAGTCGGACAAAGATGGATCGTCATCAACCTGGACGATCTGGCAATTATGGTCAGGACGGCCAAGCACGACTGAAATGGCATCAAGATAGTTAGTAAGCCGGCAGTTTGGACCCTGAGGATGGTCCCGGACCAATCCGATCAGGTCAGCAGAAGAATGGGATACAAGACCCACCGAATCGGGGCATATTCGTGAAAGGGGGTATCGAAACAAATATTAGTGAGATCGCTCCCCAGCCGTTGTGCGGCTGCGACAAGACTCAGGGGTGGCTATGGTGAAGCGATTCCAGGATAAATGAACTGCCGGATGTGGAGAACACCTGGCCATGACGATCCCTTATTGAATCAAATTATTGACCTGGGCGACCACCCTAAGTTAGCTCAGAAAGTCAGGATGGTAACCACGGACGACATATGGAAGGAGCACTGACGGATATCGGATCGGTATATAAAGATGTTGCAGGAGGGCAGGGCAGGTTCTGAGTCAGAAAGCTATGTGGGTCAGCAAGGAGTGCGGCAGCGATGCTGGGCCAGGTCAGCAGTGTTAGGTCAGGCCAGCGGTGCTGCCGAAACCGACCAGCGTGGACTGAGGCGGTTTGTCGTTCTATGAGGATGATAAACGGTAAGTGCAGACGGTCAAGGGTCGTGAGAGAGGCTCTGGTGGTGCTTGCAGGGATGATCACTGTAGTAGCCTGGGCAAAGCATTATTTGCCAATAAGGTGGCCGAAGTGAAGACGTTGAAAATAACAAGCGGGCCACCATATTTGGTGTAAAAGATACACGGACGACCACACCATATTTTGTGTAGGGTACACCAAGGACTCATATTAGATTAAGGGACAAAATCAGTGTACGTTTCTCTTTCTAAGACACAAGTCGCTATCGGTTCACAGCAAAGGATTAACAATGTGTCCCATCGAAGTTGTTTTGGGTTTGTTTCGGGTCAAAGCAGACCGGGAGTCATTGGAATTCGTACACCACTCAGAACGTCGTCCTGCTGTAGAGATACACAGTACAGTAAACCTGTATTAAGAACCCCCCTTTTGAACAGAAGACCAGGTCAACTGGTTAATTCTATACCTCGGCCATCCATCAAATTAGAACGCCATCCCTCAAATAGAACCCCACCCAATTTAACAATTCGGTGTACAAAATTAATTACCGGTTTAATAAGGGAAATTATAAGTGTACCTCACCCCGTACCTCACTTTTGCAACATGTACCTCAATTTTGTTACGTAGTTAATTGGGGAAATCGCTAATCGGTACCCTAAATTAACCATCAATTACTAATCAGTACCCTGTTCACATAATTAATGCTAATCGGTACCCAGACCCGCTCTTTTTGCCATCAGCATTGCTAATCGGTACCCGAGAGATAGAAATGAACTATTTCACGAACCTCATTGATGTCCTAACGCTACTTGTGTATTCTGCATTAAACACGACAAGTGCTTTGTTGTGCAGCATGTCGAATTGTTTAGATAAATAGCATTGAAAAGATTGATTATCATCCTTCTCACCGTACTCGACACATCAAAGCAAAATCGATCTTACACGTAACAGCTGGACCAATTTTTTTATTCGTTGCGACAAAATTTAGGTGCTGTTGGCTTCATGCCTTAAGCGACTGGGTTTCACTATCCACACATTGCACGTATCTTCAAACTTTTGGCGGAGTAGTTGCGCCACAGATTCGTAAAAGATAGTTACAACTAGCAAAGGTCTAATCAATTTTTATGAGCAGCAATTAGTACAAACAATGTCACGTTAGAGTCGCACACAAACCGCTGCGTACATAGCCCCTGGATATCCTTAAGGAATATAGATCCATCGTAAGGTCCTGGAACGCATTTGGGCACCGAAAGAAAAAACAGCTCATTTTCTACCGATTGCACAAATACTTCTTGTTTTTCATGATGTACATATCCGGCTAACCGCGACTGCACAGGCAAAAGAATGAGCGTCAAATGAATTTATTCGCCTCTTACAATACTCATTTGCGTCGTTCAGTTATTAGAGTTCTTTGCTCATTTTTGAAGGGTACCGATTAGCAAAGCTGAAAAGAAAAAATGCCCTCTTCATCGACACTTTTGGGTTTGGGTACCGAT
>MIQA02007018.1:0-29581 GCA_001887855.2 Sclerospora graminicola | reverse complement strand
TCGTTCGTTGCCAATGAGACGCACGCAGTCCCATTTCATGGATTTTTTGTTTACATGTATCCAAGTCACCATCCATTCCCTTCTGTCCAACGTCAAAGCAAATGCCATCGCAGTAGTTGACTTTCCCGTTCCAGGCGGGCCGAGAATCCAGCCCAAATGACCTTTATCCAACACCTTATCCCTCAGAAACTTGACTTGGCCGTGGAAAGTAGGTCTGCAGTAGAGAATCAAGCGAAGAGGAGAAAGTCCAGACTTCTCCATGTCTCCTTCCTCCAACCGAAAGTACTTTAATTCCGGGTGGTAATTGTGTGATCCCCACCGAGTCGATTCCCACTCCAAACGCTGCTTTTTACCTGTAGGTGGAATCACTACCAAGACGTGGATATCCCCTTCCTTTGGCTTAAAGTTGACTCCAAAATTCTTCGGGTTCTTGATCCACAACGATGATTTCATTTTTTCAAAGCGTGATAACTGTCCAGGTTCATCAAATACCACAGCGTGTCTATATTCATCGAACGTCACTGCATCCGCGCCGTCCTCGTCCAACCACGCGTCGCCCTTCTTGGCCAAGAAAAGCTCCAGCTTGTCCGCATCGATCGCCTTGAGATCGTTTTCCATCTTTGTCTTGATAGCGTCCTTCAAGTCTCCCACAGAATCGCTTGCACTGATGTCCACAGGGAACGCGCTATCATTCACACCGACGAGCGCGCAGAACAATTTCACCATCTTCGAGCTGTTTGGTGAATTGTATAATGTTTTTTCGAATCGCGTCGTCCAGCAAGGGATTCGCATCTTGGATGAAGTACTGTTGAGCGGTTTTGCCAACGCCTGGTTCGCCGATCAAAATGGGATTAATCTTCTCGACCAATCACAGGGTCGAGATTGCCCTTTTTGGCAAGTCTCGACTGAGACTTTCCCCAGGTGTGGAAAAATTATAGCAACAATCCCTCAATCGCGGCCGTGCGTACGTACATGAATCAATTCGTGGACGTTAAACGACGCGAGGAACCCACCGTGTGCGGCCAATTTTTCCATCGTACGAAATCCATCGACCACATCGGCATCTTCGGTGCCAAACAACGCGCTAATAACGTACAAACTGGCGGGAAAGAACGATCCAATGGCCAACAGACAGCCTTAAGAGGTAAGATTTTACACATCAGTTTTTACGCAAATCGTAAAAGCTACTTTTAAGTAATAACTTACTAGGAATAATCCTAGTGATCAAAAAGTTTCGGAGCATAAAAAGATTAGTGCTTAGCACATAAGTTGGCGTTTTTTACACATAATTTTGGAAACATAAATTTCGTACTTGACCGAGAAAAGACGGCAAGTTTCCACGGTACTACAAACCCTGTCAAAAAAAAAATTGCTGTGGTCAACTATAACAGGTAAAAGTACGTAAATTTTGCTGCAAATCACATAGGAAAAAAGTTGAAAAGGCGGCTAACGCCGCCTACATTCATATTTTGTATACCACATTCTAAAGCAACTTTGTAGTACGTAAATAGCTCTACAAAACCTTCTCAAGGATGTTTTCGGCGTTGTCGCACTCGTTTTCATTTAAAACGAGGAAACATGCGAACCAAAAAAAAAACTGCAATATACAGCAGACGGGGCATAGCAGGTCAGACGGGGCATCAAAAATGAATACTAAACACATATGCTTTTCTGTCAAAATCACTAATTTTGACTAAAATAATTTAAAAAAAACGTGTATTTTTTGATAATTTATGAAAAATTAATTTTTAAAACTAAATAACTCCTCAAATTTTATATTCTCACCGAATCTGACTTTATATTCGTGATTAGCGTGATCAAATTAGGGGGGACACCAATTGATTTCGTATAATTCGGCTTCGTTTTAGTTTCGAAATGCTTCTGGGACCTTTTTGAATCCACGGCGACGACTACATGTACCTAGTGAATTCAACGGAGATTCTGGGAGCAAGAAATAAAAACAAGCCACTTCGTCAATTCGCGTCCGATCATAGCAAATATGGTACTCGTTTAAACGTCCCGTTTCACGAGGATTCCAAATCCGTCGTCTCGTCAGAAATCCGAGCAATATTGACGCCGCAAATTCGTGTTAAAGTTGGACGGGCAATCATTTCGAGACAATTTGACCCCATTTTAGCCGATTTTTCAGCACAGTTTTTAACCGCTTCGAAAAACTAATAAAATCTCGCCGAATCTGATTACACCACGTGAAAGAGCGTCAAAAAGTACACCTAGAACGGTCCCGTCTGATATCCTAAAAGATCTGCTTCATGGATTTGCAAGGGAAAATAAGGTGAAAATTTGCAAAAATTCAACTGATTTTTGGCCATTTTTGAGGCACAAAAAACGCCATATCTCCAAAACTACTGCTCCGATTAAGCCAGATTTTGTTTTAAAAGTTGCGTACGCGCGAGTTCTACATGTTCCGCTATAGTCACCCGACCAGATGTTTTTTGCGGCTTCAAAAAGTACATTTATGTGTGAAATTTTTACTATTGTCAAATTCACGTTTTTGATCCGCTTCGAAAAACTAATGAAATCTCGCCGAATCTGATTACACCACGTGAAAGAGCGTCAAAAACTACCCCTAGAACTGTACCTTCACATATCCTGACATTTCTGCTTCATGAATGTAAAAGGGGAAATATGGTCAAAAGTTAACCAAATGTTAACGAATATTGTTGCGATTTCATACCAATTTTGACGCACGAAAAATGGGATATCTCCATAACTACTGCTCCGATTGCTCCAATTTTTTTTTTAAAAGTTGCGTACGCACTTGTTCTAGATGCTCAGCTATAGTCGTCAAGCCAGATGTTTTTCGCGGCTTCAGAAAGTACATTTATGTGCTAAAAAATGCACTTTTTTAAAGAAAACGTTTTTGCTAATAACTTCTAAACTAGACGTCGTACACTTGCTGGCGTTGAATATTCGGAATCAGCGTAAAATTTCCCATCTGGTATGACCCGGCTACACCCGTGTTAAAGACAGGCCAAAATAATATCTCAATTTCATAAAAAGTACAAGTGGTACATAAAATACGACTTCACCACGTGAAAGAGCGCCAAAAATTACGTCTAGATCGACATGTTACATAGTCGATACAACTCGGTTTTTGAGGTTTTAATCGATAAAGTAGTTTTTATCAATTTTGGAAGGTTTCCAGTGGCGTGTCGCAGAATGTGATTTCATAAATCGGTTCAGCGTCAAAAACTACCCCTAGAACAGTGCCAGGGTTAGGTGTAGATACTCTGGTTATCTCATATTAAATGCAAAAAGATGAGTAAAATTCACCAATTAGAAAGGTTTCCAGTGACATGTCGCAAATATGATTTGGCCAATGGATATAATGGAGGGGATTCAAATCCACCAATTAGAAAGGTTTCAGTGACATGTCGCAAAATATGATTCGACCAATGGATTCTCGTTTCTCTAACTGTGTTTTTACATGAAATATATGTGACCTTACGTACCCGTTTGTAAGAAATGTGACGTTATGTACAGTACCCGCAGAAACAATCCACCAATTAGAAAGGTTTCCAGAGACATGTCGTAAAATATGATTCGACCAATGGATTCTCGTTTCTCTACACCCATTGAAAACTTGTAAGTACTGTACCGGTATATACATTTATAATGACATGTTGCAAAATATGATTCGGCCAATGGATTCTCGCTTCTCTAACTTTATGAAAAATATGTGACGTGTGCTCTCTCGCTCTCTTCGTTGCAATTGAATGAAGTACTGCACCCTCTAACCAGCCCAACCTACGCCGCACCTCTAGATGAAGTCAAAGTGCGCTTTGACTATGACACGTGGAGTGACGCTGCTTCTTTAATGCATGACTTAACCCAGGAACAAGAAGAAGAGCCGGGGCCCGTTGCCATTGACGAGTTCTGGACAACTATGGCGCTTGCGTATCCAGTGGTTGTGACCTATAATCTCGAGTATAGGTCACAACCGTCTTTTTGTATTGTACAAGTTGGACACATTGATAGATACCAAACATTTTGTGGCCGTAGCCACCTGTCTCATCCTCGCAATTGCCCGTGGACTCACGTCGCCTTGGACTCTACCTTATGTCAGAGTTGATTGTCGTAGGCTCATGTTTACTGCCTGTGTTCTAGCTCAATTGGCATGCGGGAATCGTTTTTAGTTAGGTGGCCAGGACCCTGATTGGCAGGCGAGTTTTCTCTAAAGTAACGGTCTTTGGAGTCCCATTTCTCTTTGTTTATGAAATGGCAAGATACACATACTCAAACATACCTCACTACAATGTACCCCCAGCAGTATTTCTGTGACCACGCTCGTCAACGCTTCCTTGTAGTGGGATTCCAGTCAGTGAAGCCACTGGATGTTATAGTTCGACTGTCAACTTTGATGCGAGCTCAGGGGATGGCTATTGTATTCGCGACGTGTCATTCATGTCGTGGGTAATGTATGCCATGATGATTTTCAGTGAGTTTCTCAATTCTTTTTGGCAATCGATGCTTTATCAACCTTATCAAAACTGGCATAACTTATACCAAGTACAAGCATTCTGACAATTGTCAAACCTCATACCGTATACGCATTCTGGCAGTTGTTCACCGATCATAGAACGCTGCATGTATTATGAAAGATCATACATATAGCCCAGTTAGCCCCTCAATGCCTACCACCCGTACCCGATCCCTTGCCTCGCCCTTCAACCAGCCAAACTCTGTGAGGAGTCCGTCTCCCGTCACCGTTATGATCTCGAACGTGCTCAGCTTGTATTCCTCGACAATAAAGATAATCTCCATTTTCTTCACCTCAAACCTCTCGGGCGAGTGCGACAGCATGTTCAACCATCCATGGAAGTATTCGATACGAAAAGAATGTTTGTGGGCACTCGTCACTTGCACGAAACGCACGTGCTGAGTACGTTTAGACACCATGACAGCGTCGTAGCCACCTTGATTCCATTGTTCTGGTTTAATCCAAACGGGGCGAGTAACTGAAAGCGGAGGTATGTCATCCGACACCATAACAGCTGATTGACTCCACGTCTCAAGTACATTTCCTGACACATCGACAAGTTTTAGGCCACCTTTTCGAAGCCTTGCGAAAAACACCATTTCCAACATCCATCCATTCAATGCTGGATTCGAACAGAGTCGATACGTCGACATGAGCCTCTCGATAGTATCTGGACTACACTTGACGGCAATTTGTGTTGCAGCATATTGACTGATTACACGTGATCCATAACGCTGGAACTTCCCAAACAGACGAGTAATGCTTGAAGAAGAACGCTGGCCACTAGTTGCGACAGTCGCAGCATCAATCAAAGAATCCACGGCATTCTTCAACCTCGACTTTACGATTGCAGTGCGATAGTGAAACATGTTACGACAGGATCCCCCTGCGTAGTAATACTTGGACTCTACCATTGTCTCGGGAGACGTTTTTTCATGGGACAACACTGATGGGGCATCCAGAACTTGCGATACACTCTTGAATACCTCATCATTCTTGATCGCATCGAGATACTCATCCAGAGTCCACGACCACACATGGAACTCCATTGATTTAGTCACAATCTCCATGTCCTCTTGGATCTTACCACGAGTAGAAACGGAACAAACAAACGCGAGCCGCCGCTGCTTCACCCCCTCATTGTACAACAACCATTCAACGCAAAAGCGTGTCAACTTATTCAAATCGTCTGAAGCAGTCCACCCGTCAACGAGCACGAAATGGTGCCTCGTATCTTCCATCGACAATATTTCCTTCACGTCCCTAGTCCCTTGAAGAGTTCGAGTCGTTCGTTCGTTGCCAATGAGACGCACGCAGTCCCATTTCATGGATTTTTTTGTTTACATGTATCCACGTCACCATCCATTCCCTTCTGTCCAACGTCAAAGCAAATGCCATCGCAGTAGTTGACTTTCCCGTTCCAGGCGGGCCGAGAATCCAGCCCAAATGACCTTTATCCAACACCTTATCCCTCAGAAACTTGACTTGGCCGTGGAAAGTAGGTCTGCAGTAGAGAATCAAGCGAAGAGGAGAAAGTCCAGACTTCTCCATGTCTCCTTCCTCCAACCGAAAGTACTTTAATTCCGGGTGGTAATTGTGTGATCCCCACCGAGTCGATTCCCACTCCAAACGCTGCTTTTTACCTGTAGGTGGAATCACTACCAAGACGTGGATATCCCCTTCCTTTGGCTTAAAGTTGACTCCAAAATTCTTCGGGTTCTTGATCCACAACGATGATTTCATTTTTCAAAGCGTGATAACTGTCCAGGTTCATCAAATACCACAGCGTGTCTATATTCATCGAACGTCACTGCATCCGCGCCGTCCTCGTCCAACCACGCGTCGCCCTTCTTGGCCAAGAAAAGCTCCAGCTTGTCCGCATCGATCGCCTTGAGATCGTTTTCCATCTTTGTCTTGATAGCGTCCTTCAAGTCTCCCACAGAATCGCTTGCACTGATGTCCACAGGGAACGCGCTATCATTCACACCGACGAGCGCGCAGAACAATTTCACCATCTTCGAGCTGTTTGGTGAATTGTATAATGTTTTTTCGAATCGCGTCGTCCAGCAAGGGATTCGCATCTTGGATGAAGTACTGTTGAGCGGTTTTGCCAACGCCTGGTTCGCCGATCAAAATGGGATTAATCTTCTCGACCAATCACAGGGTCGAGATTGCCCTTTTTGGCAAGTCTCGACTGAGACTTTCCCCAGGTGTGGAAAAATTATAGCAACAATCCCTCAATCGCGGCCGTGCGTACGTACATGAATCAATTCGTGGACGTTAAACGACGCGAGGAACCCACCGTGTGCGGCCAATTTTTCCATCGTACGAAATCCATCGACCACATCGGCATCTTCGGTGCCAAACAACGCGCTAATAACGTACAAACTGGCGGGAAAGAACGATCCAATGGCCAACAGACAGCCTTAAGAGGTAAGATTTTACACATCAGTTTTTACGCAAATCGTAAAAGCTACTTTTAAGTAATAACTTACTAGGAATAATCCTAGTGATCAAAAAGTTTCGGAGCATAAAAAGATTAGTGCTTAGCACATAAGTTGGCGTTTTTTACACATAATTTTGGAAACATAAATTTCGTACTTGACCGAGAAAAGACGGCAAGTTTCCACGGTACTACAAACCCTGTCAAAAAAAAAATTGCTGTGGTCAACTATAACAGGTAAAAGTACGTAAATTTTGCTGCAAATCACATAGGAAAAAAGTTGAAAAGGCGGCTAACGCCGCCTACATTCATATTTTGTATACCACATTCTAAACCAACTTTGTAGTACGTAAATAGCTCTATAAAACCTTCTCAAGGACGTTTTCGGCGTTGTCGCACTCGTTTTCATTTAAAACGAGGAAACATGCGAACCAAAAAAAAAACTGCAATATTCAGCAGACGGGGCATAGCAGGTCAGACGGGGCATCAAAAATGAATACTAAACACATATGCTTTTCTGTCAAAATCACTAATTTTGACTACAATAATTTAAAAAAACGTGTATTTTTTGATAATTTATGAAAAATTAATTTTTAAAACTAAATAACTCCTCAGATTTTATATTCTCACCGAATCTGACTTTATATTCGTGATCAGCGTGATCAAATTAGGGGGGACACCAATTGATTTCGTATAATTCGGCTTCGTTTTAGTTTCGAAATGCTTCTGGGACCTTTTTGAATCCACGGCGACGACTACATGTACCTAGTGAATTCAACGGAGATTCTGGGAGCAAGAAATAAAAACAAGCCACTTCGTCAATTCGCGTCCGATCATAGCAAATATGGTACTCGTTTAAACGTCCCGTTTCACGAGGATTCCAAATCCGTCGTCTCGTCAGAAATCCGAGCAATATTGACGCCGCAAATTCGTGTTAAAGTTGGACGGGCAATCATTTCGAGACAATTTGACCCCATTTTAGCCGATTTTTCAGCACAGTTTTTAACCGCTTCGAAAAACTAATAAAATCTCGCCGAATCTGATTACACCACGTGAAAGAGCGTCAAAAAGTACACCTAGAACGGTCCCGTCTGATATCCTAAAAGATCTGCTTCATGGATTTGCAAGGGAAAATAAGGTGAAAATTTGCAAAAATTCAACTGATTTTTGGCCATTTTTGAGGCACAAAAAACGCCATATCTCCAAAACTACTGCTCCGATTAAGCCAGATTTTGTTTTAAAAGTTGCGTACGCGCGAGTTCTACATGTTCCGCTATAGTCACCCGACCAGATGTTTTTTGCGGCTTCAAAAAGTACATTTATGTGTGAAATTTTTACTATTGTCAAATTCACGTTTTTGATCCGCTTCGAAAAACTAATGAAATCTCGCCGAATCTGATTACACCACGTGAAAGAGCGTCAAAAACTACCCCTAGAACTGTACCTTCACATATCCTGACATTTCTGCTTCATGAATGTAAAAGGGGAAATATGGTCAAAAGTTAACCAAATGTTAACGAAAATTGTTGCGATTTCATACCAATTTTGACGCACGAAAAATGGGATATCTCCATAACTACTGCTCCGATTGCTCCAATTTTTTTTTTAAAAGTTGCGTACGCACTTGTTCTAGATGCTCAGCTATAGTCGTCAAGCCAGATGTTTTTCGCGGCTTCAGAAAGTACATTTATGTGCTAAAAAATGCACTTTTTTAAAGAAAACGTTTTTGCTAATAACTTCTAAACTAGACGTCGTACACTTGCTGGCGTTGAATATTCGGAATCAGCGTAAAATTTCCCATCTGGTATGACCCGGCTACACCCGTGTTAAAGACAGGCCAAAATAATATCTCAATTTCATAAAAAGTACAAGTGGTACATAAAATACGACTTCACCACGTGAAAGAGCGCCAAAAATTACGTCTAGATCGACATGTTACATAGTCGATACAACTCGGTTTTTGAGGTTTTAATCGATAAAGTAGTTTTTATCAATTTTGGAAGGTTTCCAGTGGCGTGTCGCAGAATGTGATTTCATAAATCGGTTCAGCGTCAAAAACTACCCCTAGAACAGTGCCAGGGTTAGGTGTAGATACTCTGGTTATCTCATATTAAATGCAAAAAGATGAGTAAAATTCACCAATTAGAAAGGTTTCCAGTGACATGTCGCAAATATGATTTGGCCAATGGATATAATGGAGGGGATTCAAATCCACCAATTAGAAAGGTTTCAGTGACATGTCGCAAAATATGATTCGACCAATGGATTCTCGTTTCTCTAACTGTGTTTTTACATGAAATATATGTGACCTTACGTACCCGTTTGTAAGAAATGTGACGTTATGTACAGTACCCGCAGAAACAATCCACCAATTAGAAAGGTTTCCAGAGACATGTCGTAAAATATGATTCGACCAATGGATTCTCGTTTCTCTACACCCATTGAAAACTTGTAAGTACTGTACCGGTATATACATTTATAATGACATGTTGCAAAATATGATTCGGCCAATGGATTCTCGCTTCTCTAACTTTATGAAAAATATGTGACGTGTGCTCTCTCGCTCTCTTCGTTGCAATTGAATGAAGTACTGCACCCTCTAACCAGCCCAACCTACGCCGCACCTCTAGATGAAGTCAAAGTGCGCTTTGACTATGACACGTGGAGTGACGCTGCTTCTTTAATGCATGACTTAACCCAGGAACAAGAAGAAGAGCCGGGGCCCGTTGCCATTGACGAGTTCTGGACAACTATGGCGCTTGCGTATCCAGTGGTTGTGACCTATAATCTCGAGTATAGGTCACAACCGTCTTTTTGTATTGTACAAGTTGGACACATTGATAGATACCAAACATTTTGTGGCCGTAGCCACCTGTCTCATCCTCGCAATTGCCCGTGGACTCACGTCGCCTTGGACTCTACCTTATGTCAGAGTTGATTGTCGTAGGCTCATGTTTACTGCCTGTGTTCTAGCTCAATTGGCATGCGGGAATCGTTTTTAGTTAGGTGGCCAGGACCCTGATTGGCAGGCGAGTTTTCTCTAAAGTAACGGTCTTTGGAGTCCCATTTCTCTTTGTTTATGAAATGGCAAGATACACATACTCAAACATACCTCACTACAATGTACCCCCAGCAGTATTTCTGTGACCACGCTCGTCAACGCTTCCTTGTAGTGGGATTCCAGTCAGTGAAGCCACTGGATGTTATAGTTCGACTGTCAACTTTGATGCGAGCTCAGGGGATGGCTATTGTATTCGCGACGTGTCATTCATGTCGTGGGTAATGTATGCCATGATGATTTTCAGTGAGTTTCTCAATTCTTTTTGGCAATCGATGCTTTATCAACCTTATCAAAACTGGCATAACTTATACCAAGTACAAGCATTCTGACAATTGTCAAACCTCATACCGTATACGCATTCTGGCAGTTGTTCACCGATCATAGAACGCTGCATGTATTATGAAAGATCATACATATAGCCCAGTTAGCCCCTCAATGCCTACCACCCGTACCCGATCCCTTGCCTCGCCCTTCAACCAGCCAAACTCTGTGAGGAGTCCGTCTCCCGTCACCGTTATGATCTCGAACGTGCTCAGCTTGTATTCCTCGACAATAAAGATAATTTCCATTTTCTTCACCTCAAACCTCTCGGGCGAGTGCGACAGCATGTTCAACCATCCATGGAAGTATTCGATACGAAAAGAATGTTTGTGGGCACTCGTCACTTGCACGAAACGCACGTGCTGAGTACGTTTAGACACCATGACAGCGTCGTAGCCACCTTGATTCCATTTTTCTGGTTTAATCCAAACGGGGCGAGTAGCTGAAAGCGGAGGTATTTCATCCGAAACCATAACAGCTGATTGACTCCACGTCTCAAGTACATTTCCTGACGCATCTACAAGTTTAATGCCACGTTTTCGAAGCCTTGCGAAAAACACCATTTCCAACATCCATCCATTCAATGCTGGATTCGAACAGTGTCGATGCGTCGACATGAGCCTCTCAATAGTATCTGGACTACATTTAACGGCAATTTGTGTTGCAGCATATTGACTGATTACACGTGATCCATATCGCTGGAACTTCCCAAACAGACGAGTAATGCTTGAAGAAGAACGCTGGCCACTAGTTGCAACAGTCGCAGCATCAATCAAAGAATCCACGGCATTCTTCAACCTCGACTTTACGATTGCAGTGCGATAGTGAAACATGTTACGACAGGATCCCCCTGCGTAGTAATACTTGGACTCTACCATTGTCTCGGGAGACGTTTTTTCATGGGACAACACTGATGGGGCATCCAGAACTTGCGATACACTCTTGAGTACCTCATCATTCTTGATCGCATCGAGATACTCATCCAGAGTCCACGACCACACATGGAACTCCATTGATTTAGTCACAATCTCCATGTCCTCTTGGATCTTACCACGAGTAGAAACGGAACAAACAAACGCGAGCCGCCGCTGCTTCACCCCCTCATTGTACAACAACCATTCAACGCAAAAGCGTGTCAACTTATTCAAATCGTCTGAAGCAGTCCACCCGTCAACGAGCACGAAATGGTGCCTCGTATCTTCCATCGACAATATTTCCTTCACGTCCCTAGTCCCTTGAAGAGTTCGAGTCGTTCGTTCGTTGCCAATGAGACGCACGCAGTCCCATTTCATGGATTTTTTGTTTACATGTATCCACGTTACCATCCATTCCCTTCTGTCCAACGTCAAAGCAAATGCCATCGCAGTAGTTGACTTTCCCGTTCCAGGCGGGCCGAGAATCCAGCCCAAATGACCTTTATCCAACACCTTCTCCCTCAGAAACTTGACTTGGCTGTGGAAAGTAGGTCTGCAGTAGAGAATCAAGCGAAGAGGAGAAAGTCCGGACTTCTCCATGTCTCCTTTTTCCAACCGAAAGTACTTTAATTCCGGGTGGTAATTGTGTGATCCCCACCGAGTCGATTCCCACTCCAAACGCTGCTTTTTACCTGTCGGTGGGATCACTACCAAGACGTGGATATCCCCTTCCTTTGGCTTAAAGTTGACTCCAAAATTCTTCGGGTTCTTGATCCACAACGATGATTTCATTTTCTCAAAGCGTGATAACTGTCCATGTTCATCAAATACCACAGCGTGTCTATATTCATCGAACGTCACTGCATCCGCGCCGTCCTCGTCCAACCACGCGTCGCCCTTCTTGGCCAAGAAAAGCTCCAGCTTGTCCGCATCGATCGCCTTGAGATCGTTTTCCATCTTTGTCTTGATAGCGTCCTTCAAGTCTCCCACAGAATCGCTTGCACTGATGTCCACAGGGAACGCGCTATCATTCACACCGACGAGCGCGCAGAACAATTTCACCATCTTCGAGCTGTTTGGTGAATTGTATAATGTTTTTTCGAATCGCGTCGTCCAGCAAGGGATTCGCATCTTGGATGAAGTACTGTTGAGCGGTTTTGCCAACGCCTGGTTCGCCGATCAAAATGGGATTAATCTTCTCGACCAATCACAGGGTCGAGATTGCCCTTTTTGGCAAGTCTCGACTGAGACTTTCCCCAGGTGTGGAAAAATTATAGCAACAATCCCTCAATCGCGGCCGTGCGTACGTACATGAATCAATTCGTGGACGTTAAACGACGCGAGGAACCCACCGTGTGCGGCCAATTTTTCCATCGTACGAAATCCATCGACCACATCGGCATCTTCGGTGCCAAACAACGCGCTAATAACGTACAAACTGGCGGGAAAGAACGATCCAATGGCCAACAGACAGCCTTAAGAGGTAAGATTTTACACATCAGTTTTTACGCAAATCGTAAAAGCTACTTTTAAGTAATAACTTACTAGGAATAATCCTAGTGATCAAAAAGTTTCGGAGCATAAAAAGATTTGTGCTTAGAGGTCATAGTTGGCGTTTTTTACACATAATTTTGTAATCATAAATTTCGTACTTGACCGAGAAAAGACGGCAAGTTTCCACGGTACTACAAACTGTTGTTGTTGTAAAACGTAGTCTATTTAGTAATTATTAACTATTAGCTACAATAAAATTCCTGAGTTCTCTATATAAACCGTCCTCTGATCGATACTCTTCTCGATGATACGAGAGTAAAATTTTCTGGCGATCAATCGGTCGGTCTTGCATCTCACCTTGGATGCTCTCGAGACATATCTGCATTCGTATTCCTCGGATCCTCGAACTTGCATACTTCTTTTCAAACGCAATCGCTGCCTGCACTTGCTCCAAGGTTTTCTTCCATAGATACCCTATATGTTCGTGCTCTGTCCTGTGTAGTCCTTGAAAGATTTCTTCATTCCGTAGTTGCCAAAGCCAGGTGGCGCCGATTGAACACATTGCCCACCACAGTCTTGCCATTTCCTTGCTGCACGCTTGAGCTTCCTGTCCACATCTGGTTGTTAGTCTCCGCATGATTATCCGTGATACTGGTGGTGCCTGTCGCGTCACAAAGAACCATTTGTATAAGTCTAAGTCCGCTGCATTAACCCACCATCCGTTCCATAAGCTTAGAACGCGTGCCCATAATTTCTGGGCACGCGTACACCCCCACACAATATGTGTGACCCCTTTCCCAGGTGCCGAGCAATGATGATCCATTGCGCACCCGCCTTGTGATGTATATCCATCATAATAACAATTAAGCTGGAACGTAGCCATCCTGTAGAGACTCCAGCGTTGGTAGTCCGACAGCATGTGATCATGTCTCCATACATCTCGCGTCGTTTGTTCTTGAACGAAACCATTCCACGTGTCCTGCGCCCTTTTGTCGTTCCATCGCTTTTCAATTCTGTGTAACGGCTTAGCAATGATCTTGTAGTACAATCTCCTGAACGTTCTCCTTAACCAATGTTTGATGGAGCTTGGGCGGACATCTTCAGTTGTTTCCCATGCTATTCCGTGGATTGTCGGGTGCGCGTCGAATACCAAACCATGTGGCCACTCACTCCTCTTCACAAATCCTGGCTTCTGATCTGGCGAAATGAAATGCACACAATCCCAATATAATCCATCTTGCCTTTGTCGTAGCTTGCACTGCGTGCCTGTCGTGACGTCGACTCCACTTATCGTTCGCGCTTCTTGTACCTTCCA
Organism: Sclerospora graminicola; assembly: GCA_001887855.2. Taxonomy (NCBI): domain Eukaryota; phylum Oomycota; class Peronosporomycetes; order Peronosporales; family Peronosporaceae; genus Sclerospora; species Sclerospora graminicola. Next base: position 15,532 of record MIQA02007018.1, on the reverse strand, counting down.
GTCCATTGAGAGCCAGTGCTTCGGCGCCCAAAGTAGGCGTAGTGATCCGGGATCTCCCAAGTATTGACCTACCGCTACCCGTGGAGAGCATAAAATAATGGTTAACAGCCACCGACCTACTTTCGCCCTTGTGTGCCCTTTCTTCGTCTTGAATTTCGCTTTCCATGAAAAAGTCGTATCTGACTCCTTCTTTATGCATAAGTCCGCAATTGTTCCTTGTATGCATCGGTCGTACTTCTTCCACGCTATTGCACCATTGGCTTGGTCCTGGATCCATGGGTTCGCAAACCATGTATACGTTCCCCAGAATCTTTTCAAGTGGTCCGGCCCGAGTCCATGCCAGGGTATCGTGCTTAAATCTGCTGTTACGCTGACTTCTTCGTTGATGTGTATTCCAATAGCCGGGTCTAATGTTTGCGTTTGACAGTGTGCCCGTAGTTTGGGGAGATGTGCCGCAACATATTTCGATAGCTCTTGTCGTTCAGCTGATGATGGTCCTAGCGTGTCCGATAGCGATCTACCTATCATCGCTGCTGCGCTTCCTCTTTGCGTGTGTCGTTCCTTCTGACCTGTGTCATAAAAGGAAAACCATAGGTTAGAATTTGTACATGTATCTAGCCGCGTCCAATTCCTCCAAGCCGTGTTGTATCTATCCATCGGCTCCAACATCCACATCGTGGCTTCCTTCACCACTAATGTATGTAACGCTGCAGGGATGGAGATGAGCCCGAGTCCACCCGCTTTCTTGGGCGTGAAGAGTAGTAGTGGTGAGATTTTGTGCCGCCCTCCATCTGTGTCCGTCGTTTTACTCCATATGAACCGCTTTTGGAGTGCCATTAGTTCACGTCGGGTGTCTTCAGAGGGCAGGTAAGCTTTCGCCGTAAATAGGATAGCCGGGATCGCGATCGAATTAAAAAGTGTCACTCGTTCATCTACCGAAGTTGCACATTTCGTGGCTGTGATGAGACGCCGTTGGATCGCACGTAGTCTGCCCGCCCAGTTTTTTTCTCTGAGAGAAGAATTTCCTATTTGATATCCCAGGTATCTTACCGATTCGCCGGGTTGCAATACCGGTACTGTGTACCATTCCATGGGATACTGTTCTGCCTCCAATAGTATGACCTGACTCTTCGCCGGCTGCATCCGTAAACCAGAGAGTTGTCCAAACCTTTCGACAATATCTAGGGCTTTCTTCATATGTTTGCCTTCACGAAAAAAAATTGTTGAATCGTCAACGAAGGCGGTAAATCTTTGCTCCCACTGTTGTGTTGAATTTCCAATCGTTATGCCTTCCAGTTCCTTGTCTTGTGTGATGGCTAATCCCAGAGGCTCCACTGCAAGTATAAATAACAGCGGCGCGAGAGGGCACCCTTGTCGTATGCCTGACACCACTTGTATCGCACTGGATTGTTCTCCGTTGACTAGGAATCTTGCCGTCGTTCCTTGGTGAATTTTGATCATGACATCGATAAAACGCTGTGAGAAACCAAACTTTTGAAGTACCACCATAAGGAAGTCCCGATCAATAGTGTCGTAAGCCTTGGCGAAGTCAATCATCAGAACCCCTCCACTGTTTTCCGCGCTCTTCGTCCTTGGTCTTTTACTGTAGTTTTCCAGCATGTCCAGCATGAGTACTACTGCTCTGTCCATCCGTCGGCCGTGCACGAACCCTTGCTGGGTGTCCCCTATCAACCTTCCCAAAAATCTCTGTAGTCTCATCGCAATTACCTTGGCAAAAATCTTGTAGCTGGACTGCAACAATGATATCGGCCGGTAGTCCATTGCATTATCGGAGTCGCCCTTCTTCCGGAGTGGTATGATCGTCGCTTCCAAAAACGACTTTGGTGGATCCTGTCCTTGTAGGATTGCGTTACTTACCTTACACAAATCACTGATCACCTCGTCCGCAAAGTCCTTATAGAAGTCGTTGTTGAGTCCATCTGGACCTCCCGCTTTCCTCCTCTCTAGAGACTTTATAGCCTGCATAATGTCTGCTTCATCGACCGGTTCCAGTAATTCTTCGTTGTCGCTTGCTCTTACCTTTCTGTCGCTCGGAAACGTGACAAATCTGTCCAGCCTTTGTTCCAATTGGTCCGTCCGAACTTTACTATGCCTACAACTGAGCACTGCCTTCCATGTCATCGCAAACTTATCTGGGATACTCAACCTTGTCTGATGTGTTTCTTGTAGTCCAGGCACCGTAATGGCTGATACTCGTTGGTTACTCTCCCATACTGCCGTACGCCTAAATAGCCATCGCAATGAATCCATACTTCTTCGAAATTTACGTCCTAGTCGTACTTTGTTCTCCTCTATGGCTTCTTGCGCTGCGATATCCAACACTTGATTTCTCGAGGTGCTCATTCCGAAAAGGGATTGCGTTAGCTGGACTGCCTTCCGTTTCCTTCTCTGTCGCACCCTTTTTCGTACACGCATAATCGCTGCAATCCACCTCTGCACTTGTTCATCCCAATCTTCTTCAATTTGTCCTGTTCCGCCCTTTCTGGTTGTTACTTCCGTTACCACCTCTTCAACCACCCGTTTGCGATTTGCCCCGGCCACTGGATACTTTAATCGAAATGTGTGAGCGGGTTTCTCTTTGTGTCGTTGCTGCGGTTCGCTTAGTATTACCGAAACTTCTTCGTGATCAGATGCGACTAACGGTGTGCGTGTATCGAAACAATCTACCCACTCGTACTTGTGGATCGGAATGTAAATCCTATCCAATCTGCTCGCTACTTCACCCCGCCAGAAGGTAAACTCCAAACTTTCGGTGAGTCTGTCCGCTTCCCACGCGGAGTGCTGGGCTAACGCCGCATCATACCAACCATTCACCGCTAGTAATCTTGATAGCTCCTTGCATTCGGACTTCACTGCCTTCCCTGGTGCCAAACGGTCGAGTTGCGGCACCTCTACGCAATTAAAGTCTCCTGCCAGTATGACGTCCTCCCCTGCTGACACCGACCACATACCTAAATCCCGATAAAACTGAGAACGGTTAGTATTACAATCAGCAGGTGCATAGATATTTATGATCTTCCAGTTTTCCACCGTCACTGCAATCACTCTCTCCGTCCACTTGCTTTGATTCCAAGGACGTGCAATCTTTCCGCGATCTGGGGTTAACAGAATCCCCACTCCTCCAGTCTTGGACTCTGAAATACTCCAATACGCTAATCTAATGTCTCGATCAGTATGATTCCACATGCGTTCCCATATGCGTGTCACCTCTTCCGCTTCTTTCCGTGTCGTTATGTGTGTTTCTTGAATAAGTGTGCAATCTGCCCTCCTTGCGATCGGTTTGTTTCGCCAGGATTGAAGCCACTCCTGTCTTGATTGTGCCTTGAAGCCTCGAACGTTCTGCGTTGATATGCTAATTTTGTTCGTGGCTGCTGCGGCTTGTGTTTTCCGTACCTCTTCTCCTTTTACGATTGCTGCATCCGTTATTAGGTGCCGGCTATACGCGTCCATCATGTTAGTAAGTCTCTGAACTTCTTGATGATACGCGTCACTCATCTCGGTGCCCTTAATATAAGATAAGGGGGTCTAATTGCGACCGTCCCCCTCCTTCGTCCCCTTGGTGTTGTGTTCCTGTTGATGTTGGCATATTGGTTAGTGCTCGTGTGAAGTAGGCAGCGATCTCCTGCCATACTGTGGCATCTTCCTTCTCTAACCGCTTGGTGAATGCTCGGATTCCCGCTATAGCCTTCTGCGCTCGCTCCAGTCGGTTTACCTTAGATGTGATGCCCTCTTTTGGCATTGCCGCTTCTCCTAGTGCCGCCGCTATTTGTGTGTGATACGTGTTTGCACACATTGTCATGGTTGCAAAGATTCTTTTATTGTGTGGTGCACACAAGTTCCACAAATACATACCCCCATAATTGTGAGCCTTGATAAAGTTCCAGTCATCCCGACTGTGTCGAATTGCTTCTTGTTGCTGCACACTCGTTACCGCCCTTACTCTTTTGCTCCAATCCTGTATTCTCCCCATGAATTCTGGGGAGTACTTATTACCTTGATGGTTTGCGCATAGGGCCTCCCAACATTCTGTCCACCAATTACGCGTCAGTATGTGCAAGACCTCACTACTCATACCTTCCAGTATTTTGTGGGGGTGGCTGAAACACTCCAACAATTGAATGATGGCAGTTCCTTCCTTCGCTGCTGCGAGTCTCCATACTCTCTCTTCTGCTTCAACTTGTGGAAATGCGGTTCCGTGTTGGTGGTTCCACACCACTTCCATTGAATTCCAAACCCTTGCCCACTCTGGTTCCTCTTCTCGACCCTCTGATACCTGACTTGATGCCGCCTGCAACTCATCAAATAACTCTCTCCGCACAGGTTCCGCTTCTGTCTGCGGGGCCTCTTGTCCCTTGCCATAGGTTTCAGCTACTGCCCTTTTCTTTCGCATACGCGTTGCTTCTGCATCTGGAATCTCAGGCTCCGGACTGGGTTCTGCTGCTTGTAATATCATGATCTCGTCTGGTGTACCCGCACTTCCAGCCATGATTGTGGCTATGGGAAAATTTTCCATTGCGTACGCCTCCTGCGTTAGTTGGTGCCACTGCTCCAAAACGTCCTCTCTTACTTCGTAGGTTTCAGCAAAGAATTTACGGATGCTTGGGTCTCGTAGATTAACTTGTAGCAGCTCTTCTTGATTTCCTGCTGGTAGATACGTAACTGTGTCGATGAGGAAATATAAAATATCTTCTGTACCTGACTTTGCCGTCGATAACAGGTGCTCAATTTGAGAGTGGATGAATTGAGGTGCTTGAGACCGTAATTCTCCTTCACCCCCTTCTTGCCGTAGAACCATTTGTCTTCCGGCTGGATCTCCCATATCTGCATCCTCGTAATCTCCATGTGTCTGTTCCGCTTTTGTAACCCCTTCTTTTGCCCTCCATCCATGCGAGTATGCATGATAATGCGCTGCTTTGAAGTGAATTACTAGTGGCATCTTACCTTGTCCGCGAATCGCCTCCTGTTTTAACTCTTTCACTGCCTTGATACACTGCCTTATGTCCATCGGATACTCACCACATGTCGCGTACTTTTTGCGCTGAGCCATCCTAATTTCTGGTGCATAGTGGATTGCCCCCAGAGATTTTCCTCGACTATCTTCATTGAGTACAAAGATATGCCTCTGGAGCATTGTTCCTATACAACCCAGAGTATCATTACTGCCCCACATTTTGCAGCTTACCGTGGTATCAAGCGCTGACGGGCTGCTCCCATATTCTGCTAGATATCTTTTAAACTCTGCTTCTGACTGACGACCTGTCATTCTGTCGTAGCCCCGCCCCAAACTTCTCAGTGTTTGTTTCCTTATACCTGGTGGATACTTAAGTTGAAAGTCCATCAGGCCTCTTGCCGCACATCCTTGTTTCAGATTTGCTGTGGCTTCTTCCAAAATTTCAGGGTGTGCCCTCAGGGATGAGTTGTATAATGCTTGCACGATACTGTAGGCTTGACAGTTGCCTGTTGTCGCAGTTGGTATCTTCTGCAGTCCCATCGCCACTAAGGCTTCCCGTAATGTGTATCTGTTCTGAGGCGAAGCTGCCGGCTCTTCCCATACAAAATACTTTACCGACCCTTCGTTAGTCTGCACTACATTCTCCAGTGTCTTTAAGACATCGTTGGCATCAGTCTCGATAGTTAATAAATCCGCCGCCGAGTTAAGTCGCACTGTTACATCTGGTTGCGTCCCACTTGAAATTACAGAGTTCCCCGATCGGGTTGATAGTCCCGACCCGGGTTGGGTTTTGGTTATGTTCGGTTTTTTTTTGGGTCTGGGTTTGTTTTCTTGTCCAGTTCCAATTACCTCTTTTACCGGTTCGTCACCCGGTTTACCCTCCCCTGTATTTTCCATCTCACCACCATTTGAGACATCTTTTTCTGATCTCCCATTTCCTCGCGTTTTCCGCTTCACTGTGATCCATTGATCTTTTCCGTCTTGAGGTGGCACTTCGGATTTCTCCTGTACCTCCTCTGATTCTTCCTGGGGCTGGGCTTGCCCATCCACATCGTCCTCTTGTGAGGTCGAATGGTTGTCCTCTGCTACCTTGGGCGACGTCTGTACCACTGCTAGTGGCTTATCCTTGAGTCGCCGTTGTTCCTGTTGCTCATCCTGTTTCTGACAATTTTGTCGTACTTCTTCCCGTAATGCCTCCATACTGGCAAAGATGGGATCAGGTGAGTAGATCATCTCCACTTCCTCCACTGTTACTGCTAAACAATTGTTTTCTTTTAATTGTTCTGTAGACAACTTACATCCACGCATTTGGTGTCCTGCTCCTCCACACCTCATGCAATGGATTCTTCCTCTGGTGGCCGGGTGTTCCAGTAGCAATACCGTCCCGCACCACATTACCCTCTCGATACCCCTGAGTTTCGCGGGGCACCCACTTGCATCCACTACTATCTCCCAGTCCAGAGACGTGGCGGATAGTGGACTTCCTTGATCCAGTTCCTCAAATCTGAATTCTGCCGGTATAATCGTTTGCAGATAGCCATGCAATTTCAGGATGTCTACACTCCGCGTGACATTCCGCATTATTATGGTGTATTCCGGATGGAACCCCATTCCTGTACCATTTCCGGTGATTCTTCTGTCCCAGACTTTCTCAGCTTCCGGCTCTTTTTCATGCAAATTTCGGAGCGCATGCACCTGCTTGTGGTATGGGACTGTTACTCCCGCGTACCTCTTCGCTATCTCTCGTGTGAGAAAATATAGATGCAGCGTGTGTTCCGACTGGTTATAACTTATGGACTTCACTTTGGCTAGCATTTCCCACAACTTGCCATTTACCATTCCCCGAGCCGTCGCGGCTGTCGCAATGCTTTCTTGGATACTTTTGGTACTTTGAAAAGCTGACTTTATCGCCTGTTCGCCACGTAATTCCATAACCAAACACCCTTCAACTCTTACTCTTATAGTTAACACTAATCTTAGTCGATCCGCAGACGTCATTATTTGTCTTAAAAATTGTGGGAGTACTCTTGCTAATATGGTCCCTTCCGCTAATCCTTGTACAATGATCCACTCATCTGGAGTCCCATCGCGAAATTTTTTCTTATCCTTTCCAGTCCACTCACGTTCACATACCTTCCGGAGAGTTGTCGCTCTCTCGGTCGAGTAAATCTTTGGATTAAATAAATAATCCCCCGGGCTACTGTTCATAGCTGAAACAACTGGTGCATTTCCGGTTACCTTATTCAACCACCCTTTTAAGACACTGTCTCCTTGAACCGCTACTTCAACTTGGCTACTGCCGACCATCCTTGCCAACACGTGCTCTAAGGGTTGTTTACTTCTCACTGACATCGAACATGCTGCCCCTGTCTTGCTTTTCCATACTTTCCAATCTAGTGAATGTTTGATTACCACTAATTCAAACAAATCAAGGAGTCGTTCTAGCTCTCCTTGTTTAAGCTCAACCTTGTGCCGACTCACTACATTCTTGCCCTTTTGTGCCCCTTTAAATCGTGGCGTGTTCTTCTTGTTTTGCTCCTTTGGCGGTCCCCCTTTGTACTTAGGAAATAAAAGTTTAAAGAGTTGATTGACCACGTCTAACCAGGTTTGAAGACGTGGTCTGACCTGAGTTGCGTCCGTTAGTGCCCTGGTGAGCACCTGAGCCAAATCATCCGGAGTGTTCTTTTGGCCTTTTTTTGTGTCAGGTACCAACTCTGTACCTGATTCACTCTGCTCAGGTGCCACTGGTGATTTCTCCTGAACTGATGGATCCTTTTCGTCCTTGGCCGCTGAGCTAGTTTCCTCCTCCTGAGCCACTACTCCGCCAAGTTTTTTCTCGCTTTCCTTTTGCCCGTCTACCACGGTCGTACTGTCAATTTCCTCTGGGCGACTCTCCATTGTAACATCCACTTCTGAGGATTGGGATTCTGCAACGACTTCGTCTATTTCCTGATTATCCTTCTCCGTTCTCGCTGCAGTTGTTATCTCCACCTCTCTTTTCTCCCCCTTAACTGGTCTGTCTTCCTCCCCGTCCTTCCCCAGTTTATCCGGTGGTTTGCGCACTTCGTTCGGGTTGGTACCCGACCCTCCGATATCTCAAGCTTTTTCGCTAAAGTTTTCTTTGTTGTTCTGAACCTTGCCTCGGCTGGCAAGTTGGGTCTAATCGACGAATTCGGAACTGACAAATAATGGATTGTCATTGGTCAGATCCATCAAGCATCCAACCTCATCCTTCTCGATCTGTCATTCAAAAATAAAAGAGGAGGCTGGAAAAAATGCAGTAGGTTGGCATATGATTCGCCAAAAAGACTGAAGAAGAATGCTCGTATTTGGCTGTTATTCCTGAGTAGAATGAGCTTTTTAAACCCGTGGTCGCCACAAGAACGAGAGCACACAAATACTAGCTGAGAGATAACAAATAAAAGGAATAAGTCGTCTAGAACGAGAGCACACAAATACTAGCTGAGAGATAACAAATAAAAGGAATAAGTCGTCTCTAGAACGTCTACTTTTAAGACCCAACTCGCATTAAAAATGCGAGTTGGGTCTTAAAAGTTTACTCACTCCTGTAGAGATGATATTTAGAGAACCTGACCCTATACAGGGTGGTGTAAGCCATGTCAAGCGCGGTGCTGTAAGGCCTCATTTTCATTACACCTTTTGGACCCCGACTCTATCCGACTTTGGATTTTCGTCCACGGTGGGACTCGGACCCGCAATCTCCCGGTCCCGAGGGCAGGGCCTTAACCACTGCACCAAACGAGGTCGGTACTCACTCCTGTAGACATTATTCACTATAAAGTTATTGTGCTCTAACTTTTGGAGAACGAAATAAGCCAGTTCGAGGTACTCACGAGCGGAACAAGGAGGATGAATTTTCATTGGTCAATTCCATCACTCAACCTTCCATTCTACCTCTATTCGTGAGAACCACTACTGTATTTTTTATAAAATACATTTTAGGATGTAAGTAAATCGTAGTGAGATGCATGTTTTTAAAGTTAATCAAAAGCAAGCGATGCAAAAAGATTGGTACTATGTAAACTTGATGGAGGAATTAATCATCTATTATAAAATAGTTGATGAAGCATCTTCATCTAAACAAATAAAATATAATATTCTGAGTGTAGTCAACTGTTCCGTAAGTTAATTTTTGTAAAGGCAAATACTGGTCGGGTCGTATTTACTTAGTCGTATTTTACGCATATAAAAATGTTAGAACCATGTTTAAATGCTGAGACCATTTGAGCCACCTTTTGAGCGTGTTGCAAAACAAAAATAAGTAAGCATGGCTGATATGATTGGTTCCTATTCCTGCATATAAAGATTTGGGATAGCATAACTGTTCGTAGTATACCTAATTAAGCTTAATCGATGAATAACTTTCGTTTGGTGAGGCTCGAAATGCTGAAATCCCTTGATCACCTCCTTGAATTTCGAGCATCTCTCCCTTTGATAGAAAGAAAACTTGACCTTTTGAAATTGGTCGACCATCAGCGATCCCAGAAGGTCCCATCGTCGAGCCACTACCCGCAGTTACAAGCACAATCGAGTTCCCTTTTCGTACTGGGAGCATAAATTGTTGATGGGGTTTTAATTCCACAGCTTCCACCTCGAATTCCGGGGCTGGAGATCTGTAAAGTCGTATTACGCCATCTTTTAGTGCATCTCCCTTAAATACACGCGGTTTGCCCGTATGATAGGTTAACATCGAGTGGAGAGTTTCTCTATCAATAAATTTTGGCGTTAATCCAGCACGGACAACATTATCGGAACACGCCATACACTCGATACAGTCACCGGATAGATACGCATGAGGCTCATTCGCATCGAGAAACATGGCTTCGCCCGGTTCCAGTGTGATATAATTGAGCAAAAAGGGACAGAAACAGCCAATATCCCCTGGATATTCATCATCCAGTCGCAATACCAACTTTTCCAATGCGGTCAAACTCTTGGCACATTCGAGTCGTGTTCGGAGAGCTCGCAATTGGACAACAATATTGTGCGATTCTGCGTAGACAAAGCAGCGAAAAAAATCACGTAAGGACGTTTCATTTTGCTGTTCGACTAACCGCAATGTAACTATGAAATCATTAAAACCATAGTTAGATTAAAATATGCTTTATAATAGTCAGATTTGTACGTTTACGTACCATCAGCATCCACAAGTGCACGAAGTTCGGGGAAAATTTTTAAATGAGTTGCAATTTCATCTATCGTACGAAATTGGCACCTGACGAGTATTGATTTAAACATATGAGTTAGAGGTTTGTTAAATATTACAAAGTGCAACTTTACGCACAAGGCTTCGAAGCGAGTGAGAGCGATGGTCATTTCGGGTTTGTGGTTCGAGTCTTTGTACATTTGAGGAAACTTCGCATGCAATTCACGAGCCAATTTAAGATCCGGATGAGCCTGAATGGATAAGGCTTTGCGTACAGACAACACTTTAAACAGATAGGGCAAATCCCCCGTCTCGTTGCCGCGCATTCGAATCCAATCACTTAAAAGTAACGACTCGCCATCATTTTCACGCAGTATACGAGATGGTCCATTTGGATGCGTTCCCATCCTAAATCCCCAAGGTAACACAATTTGTCAGCTAAAAAGTAAAAATTGTATCTATCAGCAATAGAGCACCTACCAAAGCTCGGCATATGGAGTGTCTAAATCAGCTTTAAACGTAGCGTCTGCCGCTTCCTGCATTTAATTACGAGAGAAATAAGTTAGAGGTAGTGTTTTGCAATAGGAAGCCGTATGATGGTGAAATGCAGTATCACGCACCTTAAGCTGAGCGACGGAGCTCTCAAGTCCAGCTTTACCCCATGCATAAGTCTGTGCAACACACTGAAGCTCTTGCATCTTGCCTTCTGTAGGAAGTGATGAATGTCGTTATGGCCAAGCACTTGGCGATAACACAAAAGTGTCCTACAAAATGCAACGACTGCCGCTCGGCTGACGCAATAACGGTCTCGCTAAAGAAATAAAAAACGTCTCCAAATTGCTAATTTAAGCAATTTCTAGCCAAGCGTAGACTTGATAATTTTATACATTTCTCGGGTTTCACTAAAACAAAATTAGACTATTGATTATGAAGCCATTTGTTTTTTCGTCAAAAAAATATATTGGCTCATGATGACCCAGATGTGTGCAGTTTGCGAGACGACTGAAGCCAAGTACAAGTGCCCAATATGTCGAATGCCATACTGCTGCCTTGTATGCTGCAAGAAACACAAGGAGACACCATGTGAGCCAGTTTCAGTGCCTGAGAAGCAACAGGAGCCATTGATTCCAGCGTCAGAACCAGTGGATGAAGACGAGGACGAAAACGTCGAAAGACTCACAGATGAACAATTGGCTTCGCTTCTTACATCCGTAGAAGTAAAAAAAGACCTAGCAAACCCTGTTATTATTCAGACACTGACAAAGGTGGGATGGGATCAATTGAGGCAGTACATGTATCTTATTGTTGTTGTTTAAACAGATCGAGAAGAGTGAAAACAAGATGAAGATGCTCGAAATGGCATTACTAAACTCTACATTTGCTGAATTCATGTACCGAGCGTTAGATGTAGTTGTGCCGGCGAAGTAACTACATCCCATGACAAAATATTATTGTTGTTTTTCAGTATTCCATACATGTTTCAACATATCGGCAATTCGATTTATACCGGTAAATCGAAAACTGCATTTTCACCATTTTTTCACTAGCCAAAACATGGTATCAAGGATATCCAAGAGGCTAATGCCCTGTCGAGGATTCCACTCCATCATGAACTCGCTGGTGCCCATGGTATTGGAGCAATCACAACGGGGCGAGCGTGTATTTGACATTTACTCGCGACTCTTAAAAGAGCGCATCGTGTTTGTGCATGGTCCAGTACACGACGATATGGCGTCGGTCGTGACTGCGCAGCTACTTTTTCTCGAGTCGGAAAACCCGGAAAAGGATGTCTATATGTATATTAATAGCCCAGGAGGCATTGTGACGTCCGGGCTTGCTATCTACGATACCATGCAGTATATTCAGCCCAAGGTTAACACGCTGTGCATGGGCCAAGCCGCTTCGATGGGTTCGCTCCTGCTTGCAGGAGGCGCTCCCGGCTGTCGCTCAGCACTGCCGAACTCTCGGGTGAGGTTGGGACTGCTTCGATGATTCATAAAATAGTATCTAACCTCTCTATTTATGATACAGATTATGATCCATCAGCCTTCAGGAGGGGCGCAGGGTATGGCGAGCGACATCGCGATCCAGGCGGAGGAAATCATTAAACTCCGCACTAGGTAGGAAGCAGCGGCATGTCCGTGTCCGTGTGGCCAGAACCTAACTGCTGTATTTGCTGCTTAGATTGAATGGATTGTATGCGTCTCACACTGGGAAGCCTATTAAAGTGATCGAGCAAGCGATGGATCGCGATCTGTTCATGGATCCGCAGGAAGCACTAGATTTTGGAATCATCGACTCGATAGTGTCTAACCGAAAGCCTACACATTCGTCAAGTGAACAGTAAGGAGCTACAATCTAAAGACAGTAACATATCGGTATTGGGTACAATGAGGCAAATCCACACAACAAATTAAACTAATGTTCCTGGTGATGTAGCGCTACAACCCTGCTTCGACAATAGTTTACTTGCTCTGCTGAATATCTGTGTTATGTATGTGCAGATGTTGTCAGAGCTTTTGCAGTCTTCCTCTGATAAAAGCTTGAAAATAGCAGTAGTTACGACTTCTTTATCCTATGTCTGCTAATCGCTGACGCTCCATATCCGACCTCCACCAGACAGTGCGTGTCTTCTTCCTCTTACTCGTCCATCTCTCCTTCAGGCTCGTCAATCTCTCCGAGTTCCCATCTTAGATCAGGCAAATGATTACCTCGTTTAGACTGCACCAATACATAATAATAATAATTTGACTCAGTCGACAATTACATCTCATGAACCCTGTAGTTGACGCACCGCCTGACGCCATGAGTCCGGGTTGTAGAGCGTCACGACTCCCATGAGTGTCACAAATCCGCCCAGTGCATAAAGCAAGTGTCTCAGAGCTTGATATTTCGGAATATGAGGCGCATCAAAGTCAATGAGCGTCTCCGGGGAGACACCATCGTTCCAGACCAGCTCTGCTTCTTCATGTAGCGGCTTAGTAGGCGCTTTAATACGAGCAAATGGCGGAGGTGGAGGACGATGAGCGTGTCCACCCCGAGTGGTTAAAGCTTGACGACGCAAGTTGACGCTAAGACCGCCGCGGAGGGCGTGGTTAAGTGTCCGGGGAGCTCATATTGCGTTGAGTCAACGAGCGGTCTGTGTGTGCTGGAATCAATATGATGGCTCTGATTGGCTAAAATGAGATTGAATCGTCTATGATTGGTTGAAAAAATAGGTTTTGAGCATTCACAATTATTTCAATGGTATTAGCAACCAAGAAGCGGTCAGTATTGCAGCTGTACGCGCAGTGTTTGCGATCAGCGCGCAGATGTCCACAGTGGGATCAGCGAGAGATGATGAGAGTGTACGTAAGGATGAAGTTTCGTGACGAGATCAACACGCAAGATCCAGATAGGATACGAGCATTGTTGGCAGATGGGAAGGAGGAGCTTGAGCGCATGAATTACTATCACTCCATCTATGAAGCCAAACGGAAAGCGGAGAAAGCTGCTGCTAGTGGAGGATGTGCTAAACAAAACCATCGTGATAAAAAACAAGTACTAAAGTGCCCGCAATGTGATGCTGCCTATTCGTCGGAACAGGCAAACTTTTGTGCCAACTGCGGCACGAAGCGACCTCAATGCTCTTGATAACATAGACCTGTTGACCAACTAACGATAAGCAACTGGGCTGCAGATGAAAAAGATACCTTGTCGGCTCATTTCGTGAATTGAAACAATAGAGAGTACCAATGACGGTTTAAAGAGCTGTGGATGCTCTAATTTGCTCTATTTTTGTTGTATCAAGCCAAGGAAACGTCTTAATCTACGTCCCATTCTATGAAATTTACCCCTTGATCAGCATTAGATCTACATTCAACATGCGTTAGTGTATTCTCGCAATGTATGTTGCCTTAAAAAAACTTACAATCAGAAATGGTCGTCCTATTAAAAGAGCTATAGGGACAGCACCAAAATGTCTCGAGTCAACAGAACATGTTGCATTGTCACCTTCCACCCACACATGACCCTTTGGGATGGTGATCTTTCCCTTTCGCTCCTTGTCAAAACGCGGTTGCAGTTCCACCACGTCTCCCTCCTGCAGCGATCCACATATTTAGTAAATTTCAAATAACTGCCAGATTTATTTAACATACCAAAGCCAGAATTCGCTTCGTGATCGTCTCACCGTGACATCGAGTAGTGGGCGATCGTAGCTGCACGAGTTCACCACGCTCCCAGTTCCGCCAACGTCGAGATAGTCGATCCACGAAGATGAATGAGCCATCCGGAATCGTAGGAGTCATGGAAAGGCCGATGCCATAATTTATATCAAAAAAAAAATTCTTTGTCGTGGCCGCCCAGCTTACAATCAGCACGCCGTTGCGCACCAGCCTGAAGGCCATTGTCGATGTTGCAAGAAGATAATAGGGTAAATTTCAACAGGTGAAGAACTTCTTCAAATAGGGAGGGACTCAAATGTTTTTAAGCATTTAACCATAGGGCGCCTTTAAAATCACCCCCAAAACCATAGACTCACCCCCAATATACATTAAAATCTGATAGGTTCGAAAACGGTACACTGTGCCAGTTTCCAATTATTTAAGAACCATAGGTAAGCACCTCCGATTAACGATAATTTTATCGCTATTGACTTGACGGTGTACTTAAGTATAGCGTGAACAATTTTATTCTTGTTTGCGTTAATGTTTGCGTGAACGGAGGGCTACTACTACTGTACCAACACGTAAAAAAACGTTTAATACAACCCCAAAGTTATGAAATGTTAGGTAGCCTGCATGTACTCTAGAAATTCTTTGTTGAATTTTGTAATAGATATCATGAAAGATGCAGCAGGCAGCACCAAAGCTACATCTACTGCTACAATTTCCACTACTCGACTCAAATGTCTTGACCATATACTTAATCAGTCGTCGGTTGCTTGGCTTTTTCTCGAAGAGGCCGAGTGACCCATTTATTTCCTTTTCGTCATTAAAATATGACGTAGCAGGTCGTTTTTTTCTTTCTGTCTTTCATTGCTTTCATGTCCAGATATCCCACTATCAACGATTTGGGCTAAGGTGAAGTATTCATTTTTCCAGAACTGTCACAAAAAAAATCGAGTACTCATCTCCAAATCTTCGAAGTTTTAGCACTCGCGTCGATTCCATTTCTTTATGCCCTCCCCACGTCATGATTACATCGATACGTACTCAGCCATCACTGTCTCTTTCCTATACTTTCTATAGTTCGTTAAAAAAATCTATGCAGGTTAGGCAGCTGATTTAGTAGTAAGTTAAGAGGCATCTCCTGTCCTTTGACGGCACAGTGTACCATTTTCGAACCTATCATGGGTTTTACTGTATATTGGGGGTGAGGCTATGGTTTTGGGGGTGATTATAAACGTGCCC
>MIQA02007017.1:0-14375 GCA_001887855.2 Sclerospora graminicola | reverse complement strand
GTCGCTAGACAGTACTACCACATGAAGAAAAGATCCGACGAGACGCCGATCGAGTACTTACATCGGTTGAATGTTGCTGGTCTACGCGCGAAAATGCCGATCAAGGACCCTCGACACCCGGACATAGCCCGTGAACATGTCGAACACTTCATTGGGACTCTGGATAATCGCGATCTAGCTGATCAGCTAACCCTGCTCCGTATAAAGGACTCAGAACAACTGGAACTGTCTCTAAGGACGTTGCAACGGGCCAAGAGTCGACAGCTCAAGGTCGAGGTAGGATCGAACCGGTACCGGTCCAAGCCACACCCTGATCAGGGCAAGATACCGGCAGCCCGACCAGCCAGAGCGATTCGAATGATCGCGAAGGAATCAGACAGTTCGGGTTCTGAAGAAGAAAGTGGCCAGTCGAGTCTGAGCTCAGACGAAGAACAGTACCGTCATGTCTTTACGACGGAGCCAGTGTATCGCCCGAGATCATCGACTAATGGCATGGACGGACGGAAACCTGGTGGTATTCAACCTGATCAGGACCGATCTCGTAAGAAATGTGTGCATTGTGGGTCGACCAAACATGGAGATCGTGATTGTTGGAAAAGGATTACGTGTGGAAAAAGTGATCGTAAAGGTCACCCTTTTGATCATTGCTTTTTCGTATGCAAGACCTGTGGGAAGCTTCATGACGCCGGCGCCTGCCCTATCGAAGAATTCTTTAATTTGATGCGCAAGTGGTATGTGCCGACTAAACATGCTGGTATGCTCCCACCAGATGTTGAGAAGATGTTAAACTAGATCGCTCGCCAGGTTGGAATCTGGTTCGAGCCTAGCGATCTATGTTCTGCATTTATGCATATGTCGGTAGCGGAGATAAGTTTGAGGAAAAGAAGATAACCGACAATACATGTTCTAATTCAAATTGCATCGATCGGTGTCCGATCTACAGTCTCAGAGTGGATGAATATTCCCGATCGGACGTGATCATGGAGTTGGTTCTACTGCCCGGTGAATCCCGTGGTTACTGGAAATATCACTCTCCCGACAAGGGGTTTAAACAGGCTAAAGCTAATGGAAAGGTCAACAATGAGAAAGCCACTATTTTATTTGACTCTGGGGCGGAAGTCTCGATCATCGACTTCGCCTTTGCTCGTAAGGTGGGATGTCGTATAGACAGTACCCAGAGGCAAGAATGTGTTGGGATTGGCGAGAGTTCATATATGACGGAAGGACGATCACGTGTTAAGATCACCCTGGCAGGATCCCTAGTCTACTATTTTAATGCTTGGGTTGGCCGGCTAGCCGGTCAGGACGCGATATTGGGGATGGATTTTATGGTACCAGCCGGTATACGACTTGACCTATCTCATGGAACCCTGACTCTGCCGGACGAAGTGCAGATTCAGTTATCTGGCCGACGACCTTTATATGGTACTCATGTACGGATGTTAAAGATGGGTCAGTACGAGAACATCGGGGTGTCCCGATCAGTCGATGTCATGATTCGGTCGAGTGATCGGCAACAGAAATTGTGGCTGACCCGTGGCGAACGTTGGGTACCAACGTTCGTTAAAGGTATCGGCCGATCAAGCTACATCAGGGTCACAAATATATCCGATCAGCCGCTGATCATCCACGAAGACATGATTTTAGGGATGTGGTTACCTGAAGGGAAAGTACCCCGACAGATCGGATATGTTTCAGTGGGATCACGAAGATACATTGAATGGCAGAATCTGGCTTATCAAGCCACCACGGACGTGATCAGTGACGAAGACTTAGTGGATGAAGATACTTCACCTATGGTTGAGAAGCCGGAGTATTCTACGCCGACCAAGCTGCTGATCAGGAGGCCATCGATCGAAGCGACAGGGGAAGGCCGGGTCAAAGAAGGTCCACAGATATTGAGTATAATTAGGCCCGGCTCACCGAAAACAACGGACCCAGCTAGCGGAAAGGACGGTGAAGAGTTCAAGCACGATCATGAGGAAGAAAAGGAGGATGAACCAGCTGAATTCATTACAGAGGAGGGTGAATCCGAAGTAAACCATCAGTCGAGTGATGTACAAGGGGCGATTCAAGATGAAGCCGATCAGAAAAAGGTAGATCAGGTGGACGAGCAAGTGTGTATACACGAAGGTGGCGATCAGTATATTGAAGGTATCGAGAAGCAGATGGCTGTGTTACCGGAAGTATCGCCAAATATGCCAGAAGTCACCATGGAAGATTTACAGGTTGGTGATCCCGAGGTGAATACGCCCGAGCAGATCGATCAGCTAAAGAAGATCATCTGGAAGAGGCGTCACTTACTGATGGGGAAAGGTAACGTCCTACCCCCAGCCGCGTTCGGAGCTGTCTGTGATATAGACGTGGGAAATGCAAGACCGATCGCTCAGCGTTGTCGTAAAGTTGCACCTCAATACCGGGAAAAGTTATCCGATTTGATCAAGGGTTTGCTGAGTACGAAGATCATCCGACCATCAACATCGCAGTGGGCATCACCGATTGTGATTGTGATTAAGAAGAATGGGGTTGATATTCGATTGTGTATCGACTACAGAATGGTGAATCGCCTCACGAAGTTGATGGTCTACCCGATGCCCCTGATCAATGATTTATTAGAAGATCTGGATAAAGTTTTATGGTTTTGTTCGCTGGATATGGCTAGTGGTTTCTGGGTGGTTTCGATGACTGATCGCGCTCGAGAGATCTCGGCTTTCGTTACACCTTTTGGACTTTTTGAATGGAATCGGATGCCGTTTGGATTAAAGAATGCCCCACAGATCTACCAGAGGCTGATCGACAATGCTCTCTATGGGTATTTCCAGATCAGTGCTGATCGGGAAGCCACTGATCTACATGATGTGTTTACGGAAGGTGAGCCAGACCAAGATCAGAGCCGATCGGTATTGGGAAGGCGATCATATATAGATGACATCTTGGTCACGGCCACATCCTGGGATATGCTGTGCGATAAGGTCGAACGACTCCTAGACACCTGCGAGCGCTGGAATTTGTCGATCAGTGTGGTCAAGAGTTTCTGGGGTCAACCCAAGGTCGCTTACCTCGGCCATAACGTATCGATCCAAGGTTTGGAAGCAAATCCGAAAGATCTAGCCGCTCTCAGCAACTTACCTTTTCCCCGATCGTTGAAGGCCATGCAATCCTTCCTCGGATCACTGAATTATTATAGCAGATTTATCGAGGACTTCTCGATCTACGCCGCTATACTTTATGAATTGAAGGAAGTTGATTATCATGGCCTAAGAGAACGTGATCGGATGGGAGGATCACCAATTGAGACTGATCACGAGGTTGAAGCTATCGAAACAAATCTAGAGACTGGATCACCAACTGATCGAACTATGCCAGGGTCAGAAGACCACATGAATCGAGCTATGGTAGCCTTCAGTATGTTAAAGGCGAAGATGATCTCGACGCCGATACTGAAACACTTCGATCCGGAGAAGATTCCCGTGGTGATCTTATATGCCAGTAAATGGGCAATATCGGCCGCACTGGTCCAAGATCACGATGGAGTTTATTGCCCGGTGACGTTCACAAGCCGAACATTAAAACCGAATGAAGTTAACTATGGCATTGTGGATAAGGAAGTGCTAGCGTTATTACGTGTGTTGGATGTTTGCTATTCTATGCTGGTAACTAGATCAATTAAGGTATTGTCCAAGCGATCTAGTCTGGCATGGTTACTATCCGCGAGTGGTTTAGACGGAAGACTGGGGCGATGGGCAGCGGTGTTATCTCAGTGGACTTTGGAGATCATTAAGTGCACCAAGGGCGAAGAAGAAATTCTTGGGACGCTGGCAGCCAGCATCACGCCCCGATCAGAAGTCGATGAAGCCCTGATCGAGGTCGCTCCTCGGAAGCAACCACGTGAATCGATCACTATACCCCCACCGATCGTCGGCTCAGAAGAAGATCTGATCGTTGTAAGCTTCGACGGATCAGCGAGTGTGAAGAAAGGTGTAGGGGCGTATAGCGCGCTGTTATGGAAACTGCCAGAGTGGACTGTTATATCGGCCGGTTCAGATTATACTCCAGGTATCACGGTCAATGAGGCTGAATATCGTGGTCTGCTGCTAGGTTTGGATCTCTTGCAAGAGCAAAAGATCGGAAGAGTAATTATATGCGGAGATTCAAACCTGGTGATTCGGCAGATCACTGGAGAGATCGACTGTAAAGCGCCGCGGCTGAAACTACTGAATGATCGCGTTATGAAAGCTTTACGTGGATGGCCAAGACATGATCTTTTGCATGTGAAACGTGATTGGAATCGGAGTGCAGATCACTTAGCAACTATGGCTATGCGTGATCAGGCCGGATCGATAGTCACTGATCAAGCGCTGTTGGAAGAACTGGTGGAGATCAATAGGCTGCCTGAGCTGATCCGTGTGGAAAATGAAAAGGAAGCAGCCCAGATCTTGATTACGACGAGATCACGAACCAGATCACCACCCAACAGATCACCCTCTCGCGAAAGCCTGACAGAGGAAATAGTACAAGAGATGCGGATCGAAAGAATTCTCAAGGCTCAAGACGAGGAAAAATGGATCGGTGACTTGAAGGCGTTTCTAAAGGGTGATCTGGAGAAGCTGAGCCAGAGTGAGGCAAAAGATTGTGCCAAGATCGCGTCTAACTACGAGATCGACGAAAATGATCTATTGTTTTACTATGTCCAAGCTGATCAGGCCGATGCGGATTTGGACCGATCGGCCAGACTCGTGATCCCGGAGACTTTACAAGCTGATATCTTACACCATTATCATGTTAGTTTGGAGGGTGGCCACCAGGGCGTAGGACGAACGTACCACAGGATCCGTAAACATTTCCATTGGAGAGGATTATATCGAAGTATACAAAAGTTTGTTGGAACATGTACGGATTGCGAAACTGGAAAAGGGATGCCAAATATCCGGGGGAGATCACCTGGAAATATCCAGGCGACCTACCCTTTCCAAGTGATCGCGATGGATCACATACCGTCCCTCCCAAAATCGTTCAAAGGCAATACCGAGTTGCTGATCTGGACTGATCTGTTCACGGGATTGGTGATCGCGAAAGCGGGATCTACACGAACAGCTCAACAAGTCGCTTGCAGTTATGAAGAATGTGTTTTTCGACGGTTTGGAGCCAGTGAAGTGATCAGGCATGATCGTGAACCAGGTTTTATGGCCGAAGTGTTCCGATCTTTTAATCAGATGCTTGGCCAGAAACAGAGCGCGACCATGGCGTACCGTCCACAGGCGAATGGTAAAGCCGAACGGATGGTACAAACGTTGACCAGGGCTATCAAGATGTATGTCGCAGACTCCGCGCAACAAGATTGGGATGAATATGCGGAGAGACTGGTGTTTGCGTTAAATTCCTCTTTTGATCGGATCAGGGGAGATACCCCATTCTATCTGGCATATGGTTGGGACCCCCGATCTACCATCGAGTCGGTGATCCCTGTTGGTTGCACACGAGGTCGAGATCGCGAAGCTCGTCGATGGCGTATGGGACTCCAACGTCACTACCAACATGCGCGGGAACAAGTCAACGAACGATTACGAAGGGCTATCCAAGAAAGAGCTGATCGGAACAATGATCAGGCCGATTCGCATAATATCGAGCCAGGATCAAGAGTTTGGCTTTACTTGGATCGCGTGAAAGAAGGATATGCCAAGAAGTTAGCGCATCTGTGGCATGGACCGTTCCGTGTAGCCGAACTAATCGGTGATCATGCCGCTCGGCTGATTACCGCGGGTACTGATTATGGAATTTTCCCGATTGTTCACTTGTCGAAGTTGAAACTGGTCCGAGAATACCCTGATCGGCCTAAAACTAGGCTGTCATGTGATGATCAGCCAAGGTTTGATTTTGACGAGGCTCTCTTACCCGAAGATAGTTGGGAAAGAACGTTGGACCCGAACGAATTCGAGGTGGAGAAGGTTTTGGATACCCGATCAGGCAAGAAGACCCGTTTTGGCCGGACCCACCGTGAATATTTGGTTCGTTGGAAGGGTTATGACGATCCCGAGTGGATAGATGAGCGTGATCTGAACTGTGGAGCGTTATTGAGAGAATTCGAACGTGATCGGGTGAGAAGGAATCGATTTGAAGTGATGCAAACCCACGAAGAGGGTAACCAGGAATCTCAATAGCCTGGGTTGACACATTGTGACTGATCAGCAAATATGATGATCGGGCAAGTGGAGATCAGGGCGGTTGGACTGGTTTGGAAGAAACGGATGCATATACATATATATATTACTCAAGAATTATACCTGTACGCATGAGAGCGATCGACTTACAAGATGGAAGCGATAATGAGACATGAACAAGATTTACGAAAGTGGAACGAGAAGATCATCGAGGAATGTCGTGATATATTAAGTGATTATGGAAAACGAAATAAAAGATGGTTATCACGACGATCACGGGCCATATTTAGTGCGCAGGCGAGAAACCTTGTACCCTGGATGATCCATGGGACTCGATCGGAACTGGTTTCGCCAAGGTTCATGCTGATCGGTCCAGAGCAAGCAATCACGCAGTGTGGCGACCGGAGTTATGTGCCCATAACCGGGATACCAATCCCCGCCATCAGCCTTGAGTCCTCGCGATCCCGCTCGACGAACAGTTAAATGCAGGACGCCAGGGAACAGGAAAACGTCCAGATCACACTCGCCGTGCAGGATTCCGTCGACGATATAATCGCAGATCGTGGCCCAAGCAGCCCCGGCTTTGGTGCGTCGACGCTTGCGAGCATGATGGTAATGCTCGATCCACGCGTCCTTGCGCATCGCCGTCGTGATCGGGAAATGGTGAGTCGCCTCCCATATCGCTTGCACGTGCTCCTGGTAATATAAAGCCAGGCGTCCCTGTAGCTCGACAAACCAAGGACGATCAGGAAACGTCAGCCCGGGCATGGTTGTCAGGAGGACATCCCAGGGTGCTGAATCGATCATAAGTTCGATAGCACCTCTGGTCAGCAACCTTGGTTGCCACTGCTTGTCTTTGGGTGCCGGCGATCTGATCGGAAAGATCCAGCCTGGCGGGCGGGACCACAAGCGAGGGACGCTTTTCTGCCGCACTTCGAGAACCCGAGGCGTCAGATCCCAGACCTGATCAGCACTCCAAGGTTTTCGTGTGGCCATGTGAGCGGAAGTCGGCTTCCCCTGCATAACGACATACAGATCCATGAACGGTTGGTTCGGATTGTAGCTGTAGTCGTTTTCTCCGATCGACGATCGATCCGCGGGGATGAAGACGCCCGTAAAATTGAGTGGCGGGGCGATCGCTGACCCAGTGGTCGTCGGAGGAATGTCAGGATCAGCTTGAGCCGGTGGTTCCTCCTCGAGATCATCGTCATCGTCGTCATCTGACTCCAGCAAAGTAACGGCCTGGGCCAGCGAATTCACGCCGGAATAACTTGGTACTTGCGTACGGCGATCAGTGCTGCGTGATCGGGACAGAACAGACAACGTCCTCTCGTCCAAATCAGTTGATTCGTCATCCGAGTCGACCACAAGACGTGATCGCTTGGCGGGAATCATCTTTTGCTTCGACGAGCTGGTCTGCTTACGCTTCCCAGAGCTTGAGGTCGAAGGTGCTGATCTTGGAGTCGCCGGTGAACGAGATTGAAATGACGCAGGAGCTTTTGAAGTACTGATCACGGGCTGATCAGCACTACGAACAGGCAAAGAAGCGACCGAGGACGCGGGCGAAGGCGGGGCAAACTCTGGCGACTGTGGCGGTGTGCCAGATGGAGTAAACGAGCTGATCAACCCAGGAAGCCGCTGCAAGGCCGTCCGAACTGACCCTGAACCGGTGTCTGGCTTGGTCCACCTATCCATGGTCTGCACCGCGAGATTTTTCAGGTCAGCGTTATGCTGAAGCCAGGCACGATCATCGAGCTCTAGGGTTTCAAGTTTGACCCGAGCGAGATTAAGTTCGTGCCGGCAATTTTCAGCCGCTTTCCGACTCTCGCACAACCTCTTCTGTATATCGGTGCGGCCGATGCGAGAATCAGAAAGCTGTTTGGTCAAGAGCTGGACCTGCTCATCCGAATAGCGAGCCTCAATCTCCCGACGCTCTACATCCTCGGCGGTGCGGATCTTGTCGTGCAGCAGCTGATCACGGTCGAGACGGTGATCATCGATGCGTTGCAGATGATCTACCATCTCGACCATCGAACTCTTCATTGCCTCAATACGTTCATCTGGAAATAAACATGGAGAGTCAAATACGGACTACAGAAGAAGTGAATGAGATGAACGTACCCTGATCACGGATGGTAATAGTCAGCGAGTCGATCAGCGACTGTAAGGAGGCGACGGTGTCCGAGGGCTTGGAAAGTCGCAGAGCAGCGAGGTCAGCCGACAACTGATCACGCTCCATCGTCACACCCTGAAAGCGATCAGTCAGGTCCCGCAGGTCTTGGTCAAGCCGGTCATGATCTTTGCCAAGCCGGTCATGATCTAGCCGGAGAGCCGACAGCTGGGCAGCCAGATCAGCGGAATCACGTGCCGAGGTATCAGCCGCGATCCGACGATCGGATAACTCAGCCGTAAGTGCCCGGTTGGTATCGTACAGAGAAACCAACTCGGGAATTGCACTTCGGAGTTCCGACCGTAGCCGACAAGCCTCCACGGGCCCCAACGTGAATGGACCCGATCCATCTATCAGGCGAGCGAGCTGCTCCAAGGAACGGAGAGGGCGATCTGATGGAGATCGAGCAGGAAGACTCCAAGACGGTCGATAGGAAGCGAGAGCAGTTGTCGGACGGATGAGGCTGGTCGTGATCGGCGTAGAAGTCGTGATCGGGGCGATCGCAGGGGTAGCCGAGCTGGAGACGGAGGACGAAGAAGCGATCGGGCGGGCAGCCGAAGAAGACGAAGAAGGAAGAGGAGATTGGCTTGCGTCGGCCATGGTGATCACCAGAGAGGAAGTTCAAAAGTGAGTGAGTCGAACTGCAGTCGTTGTGCGGCTACAGTTAGTCTCAGGGGCGGCTGTGGTGAAGCGATCGGAAAATATTGGGACTGAAGTGGACCACACATGGCCGTTGATTGGTGACGATAGAACACCCATCAACATATGACGGTTGATGGGTGGGAAAAGGTTGATCACGATTAAGAAGAAAAGGTGGTGGCCAACGGATATTCACGACGTGGAGAAATCAGCCAAGTATGGTCGTTAAGCCCAGTCCCAGGCACTGGCGGAATGATGGAGATCACGATCACGATCGGTATTACAGTCACTAAGTGGAGTTCACGTGGATGAAATAAGAAAGAGTGACTGGTGACATGACGTATCAAGGGCAGGTGACCAGCCGATTTCTGAATGGTATAATGGTTGAAGCTGACTATGATACGAAGTTACGGCCTGATCGGTCTGTCATGCCCGAGCAATGAAGATCAGATGAGGAATGAAGATCGGGCATGTGGAGTGACAGGTTGTGTGAGTGATGAGAACCTTTGGTTGGTCCGAAGATGACGTGGCAAGGCCTGATCAGGCCTGATCAGTCGAGATCGGTGTTCGTGGGTGATGATAACTTATGGTTTGTCCGAAGATGACGTGGCAAGGCCTGATCAGGCCTGATCGGGCCTGATCAGCCGAGATCGGTGTTGTATGGTTGTCCTGACGGGGTATAAAGATCGGAAGCGTGGTTTGGAAGATGAATTGAGTTGTGATGATGATGACCCAGAGCGTTCCCGAGGTGATCAAGGGCTGATCAGCCTGATCACCACCTGATCACTTGGTCGATCACTATGGCGATCGTGATCAGGGCTGATCAGCCTCTGATCAGCGTTGATATGCAAGGGCAAGTAAGTTCTCGGTTTGGTCGGACTATATACGAAGTGAACAAGTGCTGAAGAGCAGGTCTCAAGTGTTTTCCAGGTCGTTTGTTGAAGATCAGGATGGGTCGAAGATCTTTTGAAGAGTCGGGTCGTGATCAGGGCAGAAGCGGTACAGATCAGCTTGAAGGTGCAGCCAGGATGGGCAAGAGGGTGTTACGCAACCGTGCGACGAAGTAAATAGGTTCGAAGTAAAGGTCAGGCATGAGTTGATGTATGGTACACAGGTATAGGACATTGCATATATAATAACAGGTTTAGATTTTCCCCCTAAAGCAAAGAGTCGCTCCGCCACGTGTGCGGTCATTGGGAGCACAGGGTTGATTAGTCCCCTCTTGCTCATCTATTTCCCGGTTAAGACGCGCTTAGACGCATTTTGGCTTACCGGAAGACCCCCGACGGGTTTGTTTTAGGTGATCGAACCTCACCCTCAACGCGCACGTGTTTGGAACACGTTAATACTATTGGTAAAGGTTTTGTGGAGATAACGTTTGTGGATTACTGTGGAAGATCGTGGATTGATCGCATTTTCTTGGTTTCGTTATATCTCTCTCTCATTGGCTGGCCTGATCAGACGAACTTTCCCGATCAGTGCCTAGATACTGATTAAGTATCGACCCCAACCCGTTCTCCGGTGAAGATTTCCACCCGAGGACACCCCCCGTCTCGAGAAGGTCAAACCCTCCGACCTGATCAAGATCATCCTTTTCGTCACCGAGTCCACCTAAGTGAGTGTAATCAGCCTCGATCAACGGGTACACAAGGTGAGATGAAGTTAAACATAGATCCTGACGAGCATGAAGACCGGCCAGATGACCGGGAGGATCAGATCAGTCACCACAATGGTGATTCATCTGATTCCGATGCTGATCAGGATCGACGGAGTACCCCCTCCGATAGTTGGTCGTCCGGGCCAGTGGGTATCCGGATTCCACCCACGACTTCGGTCATGGATTTGGAAATCGGCTCCACCACAAATACGAAATGTTCAGAGAAGGCTAGCAACGGCAACGGATTGTGGAACAGCGTTTATGGAACGGGTTCAATTATTCAATGTCATAGCGATCCCATCCATATTATTCACAGCGCGTATGTTTGAGCCTACCGTTGAAGTGATGAAAGAGTTGGTGAATATTCAGAAGGCGTTCTTATGGCGGAACAGCACGGTGAGTGAAGGCAGTCGACACAAGATCTCACCCACGTTATTGTTCACACCACAGGCAGCAGGAGGTGTGGGACTAATTTCAATACCGGTAGCTATGAAAATCCAACGGTTAAAGTTGGCGTGTCAATGGCTTATTGCAGCGAGGGATAGTTACCAGAGGGCATGGTTAGAGTTAGCAGGGCTGGGAGTGGATAACAATTATGGGCACCTATTAACCCCTGTATCAGGTTATAAAGTATGCAAAGCAGGAGCATCAGTGAGGGTAGGAGCACGACCAACTATCGCGAAAGAAGTGGAGGAATGGTTAGGGCCAAAACAGGACAAGCTGAGGAAGTTAGATGAGTATTCACAATCAGTGCTACCGCCGGTAACAGCGCTAATGGAAATGAGACTCGGCATGACAGGGTTGGCTCTACAGCCAAAAGATGAATTCACGATCCAAGTTGATATCGAAGCTTATCACTACCATGATCTCCTTCCCACATCAATGATCCCATTCTGGGGAACATATCGGTGGGAATCGAATCCATGGATCCGAGAACAGAAAGCGCCAGTGTTATCGGCCAAGAAGTATTACCGAATACCGGTGGTATCAATACGTGAGTTGAGAATATTACGACTAACGACAAATACTTATATGTGGCAGGTGCAAGGGTTGGATGGATACTCCCACACCTGTGCCAAAATAGGTCGGTGGTTGTGCTCAATCATAACAGCGTCTCCAAGAGTTGAAGTTGATCATTACATTGGAGAAAGGCCACAGATAACTCTGAGCAGAGGCCCGAGGTGTTTGGAGTCGCATAGGTGGACACTTGTAAGACCAGGAACAATGCGCGGACAGGGTAAGAGTGAAACAGAAACGGTGTGGTTGCAGCAGAAAGCAGACGGTATCTTGTGGGAAGTAGTATCCAAAATCATGGATAATACTGAAGACCAGGAAGATACAGTAGGTAAGTTTGTAGTGTTCAATCCACACCCAGATATTCACCTGATCGGATGGGAAATGGAAGAAACCACACCAATTCGACGGATATGGGCAAATTTCAGGCGGTCATTTCGAAAACTTTACTTTCATGGAGTGGCACCGCATGTAATGGGGTACCATTACATAAGTGATATTTGAATAGAAATATCACAGTTCAATTTCAGTCGTAATACATGAAATTGTGAATATTGGATTATAAGTTGTCATAATCCACCTTTGAGAACAGATTCTGATATAATTGAATCTGACAAGTCATCTAATGATAAAAATATCATTAGATCAGTTTTATACTACATGTTACTATGATTAGTCTAGGTCTAATTATACTAGTTAGCTCTTAACCACTCATAAATATATTCACTCTTAAACTTACCTTCTAGCACTCACGTCTTAAGTGTATCTATATTGATATATATATACTTAATCGATAATTAGTTAATACATTAATTACTTATCTACCTAGGTTTATTTAAAGTAAACTAAGGAGGACCAAATTACATTTGGTCCTACACAAATTTGCACGCTTCCTCATCGCAACTTACAGTGTAAGCCGCGTGACAGCAGCCCTGTTACACCTGGTAGCACTTTGTGGTCCGTCCTAACGACCACTTTTGAAACGTTCCGCTAGTTAACTAGCAGTTCGAAGGTTTAAGAGCCACTAGCTGTCATGGCAACAGCCAGTGAACGTGAGCGTGAGCGCCAGCTCGCGCACGACCTAGTTATGGAAAACTTTCCTAACTGGCCACCGAGTGCTTTGGTCACATTGACCGAGATGATTAGGACCATAGGGCCCGAAATCATCACTCTCCTCCGTGGCAAATCCTCGGAGGATGCCCTAGAAACGGTTAACCGTTTCAAGAGACTGTATGTCGACCCTCAGGTGCGTCATGCTCTGTTGCGCTCTCAGCCGGCGACAACAACAACAGCGCCCGCATCTAGTGCGAGCGTTGAAGTAGTAAAGGCACGGATTCCGCCCATTACTGGCGAAGGGGGCGAACCTCTTCGTAGGTGGTTCGCAGAGGTAGAGGATGCTATCACTGCGCAGAAGATTGTGGACCCGCGTTCACAAGCTTATTTCGCCACCACATGCCTAGGCGGTCGCGCCAGGGCATGGGCGATGAGCCGCAGATCCACCGATGGAACTGCGTTTTTGACATATCAGTCACTAAAAGCTGAGCTAAAGCACAACTTTGAAGCCCCAGAAATGGAGCTTAGCTGCCGTGAAGAGTTCATGGAACTCAGGCAGGGCAAGTTGAGCCTACATGCATACGCTCAGAAAATACAATATTTATTGTCAAATATTGTATATGAACCGGTGCCTCCTGCCATGCAGGTCACCGCCTTCATGAAGGGACTGAATGACGGTCCCATCAAACAGAGTCTTTACCGGGTTCCCCCGAAGACTCTGAGCGATGCTATAGACCAAAGCATCCGGGAGGAGTTCAGCATGCGTCGCTCAGCAGCGCATGCTGGGGTTAGTCGGAAAGCGCAAGCGCCTTTCGACTTTAACATGCCGCCAATACAGCATGTTAATAATAATAATAACCAAAACTTCCAATCGAGACGAAGTTCACACTTCGTCCCGAGACACCCGAATCCGCGTCACAATGCGAGCGGAGGAGGTCCAGAACCTATGGATCTATCAGTTGCGGTCGCCTCGACTCCGAGGCAACCGAAAAACAAGAAGTTCCTTCGCTGCAATCGATGCGCGAAAATGGGCCATTACGCCCATGAATGTATGGCGCCGCGTCCGGCACCACGCAGTCAGCGGACTGGACAGTCTGCTGGCAAGCGACATCAACAGGGGCAACCCTCTGTTGATGCAAAAAACGTGAACAACCAGTAGGGGCGGGGTGCCCTACTGGACGGGTTATCTCGCATGCCGACATCGGGCATGTGAGGATAATAGCCCCAGACGGGACTATGTCCTGTCAACGAGTGCAGGGTGAAGAGAAACCTCTCATTACCCTTGAAGTTAGGCCACATGGAAACGATGTCCCCATGCGTGCTCTGTTTGACACAGGAGCGTCAAACAATTTCGTTAGAACTGAGGTACTAACGTCGTTGAACTTCGAGGAGATTGAATCTCCAAGAAGCATGTTATCAGTCCGGTTAGCAACAGGTGCAACTGTGACTATACCAAAGCGTGTGATTCGCACACGCTTCGAGTTAGACGAACTGTCGTTCGAGGACGAATACATCGTCCTCGATCTTGATGACAAGTTCGATGTCATCTTGGGCATCCCTTGGATGTCCAAGCATCAACCAACGATCGACTGGGCTAACCTGTCGATCGACTGCTGCGGTCTCACAGGATCTGATCACCCTGTGAGTAATCCGGCTGTATCTCATGATACAACCGCAGCGTCAG